>OX637865.1:14828370-14890870 GCA_951802705.1 Netelia virgata | reverse complement strand
TATACCCTGTCTATAGAGCGGTTTTAGTCGCATATATCAACCCTGTGTATATCTATATAATATACGTATATATATAGTTCAAAGTTCGTTCATGCACGTCGCGGAGCGAGCAGTTGATTAAATTTCACAAATTAGTCGAGCGTAGCTAACTGCCGTCCTGTCTCGTGTTACCAACAACGCCGTGACAGAGAAAGAGAGAGAGAGAGAGAGATTTGGGGGGAGGGGGGAGGAGGAAGAGGAGAAAGAGCTCAACGAACGGTCAAGCCCCGCAAAGGATTGTGTTACCTTCGTCAGGCAGCCCAGAACTTGATTATCGACCACTTTTTGTCTCCCTTTTTTCTTTTTTTTTTTCGTAGTTCTTTGTTTCTTTTTAAATTCTGTTTTTTTTGTTTCCATTACATTGCTCTCGACAGAAATTTTTTTATTATACCATCGCGTATGAAAATCGATGTTTGCGCTTACGAGTGGCCGAGGACGTGTTTTTCTTTTCTTCGCATTTCGGCGCAACGCCCACAGAGGGCACCGGCCGCGATTAGCGCTCTTAGCACTTCTTTTCTTTCTCGTGATTGACGAGCCGTGAGTGCGAAGTGCCGCGTGGACGACGATAAGAGCTTTTTACAAGCACTCTTCTTCCTAGGAAGTGTCGATGGATCCGCGGCGATGGTTCTTTTAGGACCGGTTTTCTTCTTAATTCGACTGGAAGGAAAGCTTTATTTCTTTAGCGACGTGTGAAATTGAAAAAAAGATTGTTTCTTTTCCATTTTTTGTTCTTCGAGACGCTAAGAAAACGATTAAATCGCTATTTTTATCGGCGAAACGAAAATTTGAAACGAAAAAAAAAAACAAAAAAACCTCATTAATTTTGCGTATTAATTTTACCCGAATAATTTTAACCGCGACCGAATGAACGAAAAAAACGGGGGGAACACAACTCGTATCTCCCGATCGTTATTTCCTATCGACTAAATTTCGATATCGTCGAAACGATATTCGCTCGTAAAAATATTCCAATTACACGGGGCTCGAATTTTATTAGTCAAACAGTCGTATTATTTCTTTTTTTTTTTTCTTTACCTCCTTCCTTCGAGAAAAAAATCCTACATTTTTTTTTATTTCCCTTATAAAATTTTCCAATCTTCGTCCCATAAGTGGACGTGTGTATGCGCGTTTGTACGTACAGAGTATTATTATATGTAATAAATCGGCGTTGGTATACGCGGGCGCATATTATCGCGTGCGTTGGGTTTGTCCCGAGGCGGTGAGTAGACGAGATGAGGCACGAGGAGGAACGGCGAAGGCGAGGAGGGGGGGGGGGGCGGGGGAGGGGGGATACGTGCGCGCGAGAGCAACAAGAAACGCGACACAAAACGATCGAAGCCGAGCTCGCGGCCTCGAGGCGGCCCTCTCGATCGTGAATCGGTCGATCGAGAGGGTTTCCTCCCCCTCCCTCCCGCCGAGGAATGCGAATCGGCCAGAAGGAGAGCATATATTCGATCCATTGGCAATCCGTTGAGGACTCTGCGAGGCAGCCGAAGGAGAACGTTTCGCGATATTATGCACTAACGATAAGTATATAAAATAGAAATAAAGGAGAGAATAAAGAGAAGAAGAAAAAAAAAACGAAAAAGAAAAATGCAACTGTGCAACGACGACGCGAAACGCTCGATCTTGCATAAAATTCTGTTCTTTCGTAACCGTACGTTGTGTGTACGAAATCGTTCTTCATCGAATCGGCCATTCTTGCTTCGTCGTTCTCTCTTTGCGGATGTAAAAATTGTCGGATATTTTTTTAGTCGGCTTTTATCGCCGATTGGAAAAAAAAGAAAAAGTTTCTAAGTGGTATTTTACGACTTTGTATCGTATTTTTGGTCGGGATATGATGAATCTTTTGGCGGAGAGGACAGTACGGAGATGGGAGAAAAGAATGGGTGGTTTCGAGGGATTCGATCGTTTTTTTTCCGATTCGATAGTTTTATCGTTTTGGTGTTATAGACGAAGGATACATTATATATACATATATATATGATAATTGTACGAATGAAGATAAATAATTACAACTTTTTGGATATTGCGTAAGTTGAATTTTGTTTTGCGAAAAAAAAGAAACACATTTTTTTTTTAATAATACTCCTTATATTATTCGCTATTAAATTTTTAAAAAAGATCAGTGGAACCGGGATTGTCCAAAATTGCGGACCAGAAAAAAAATCCTTAGGAAAAAAGAAATATTTTTTTTATTTTTTTTTCACGTATTGTAGAAAATAGAAGATCGATGAAATTATAAAAAACACACATACGCGCACACATTCATTGAAATAATCGTGCAAAACAAAAACAATTCCGTGTAAATTTTCATCCGCGATTTATATTTTTCGAGCTATTTTGACTTGAAATAAAACCGGTATTTTTTAATTGATTGCGATACAATTTTTGCTTAGTGATTAACAAAAACTTCTTTTTTTTTCAATCACTACTAAAAGTTTGCCAAATTTTTGGAAATATCTAGGAGGGATACGAAACAAAGTAGCTAAATCGGCAGAAAATGCTTACACGCGTTGTGGGTACATAACGTTTATACGGCTAGTACGCGACCACATAATCGTGTACGCCGCGGGTTCGAGAATGCTCGCGCAGAGAACTCGACCATGGACCCGTTTCGCGAGCAAGGACATCCGCATGATCGTCCGATTATCAAAGGAGAGTGAGAGAGTGAGAGAGTGAGAGAGTGTGTGAGAGAGAGAGAGAGAGAGAGAGGGATGAAGGGGGGGGGGGAATATCTCAACGGAGTTTTCTGACCTTTTGCTTAAAACCTTTGTTTTTTTTTTCGTAAAAAGAATCAAATTCGCGATCGATGAAAACAAATTAATCAACTCTACGAAAAAAACAAAAATTTCTTCGTCATTGTATTTTTGCGAAATATAAATGAATTAATTGATTAACCGTCGATTTCGTTGACGAAAATAAAGACAATTTCAAAATGAGATATGGAAAATTTAAAGGATAAAAAACAAAAAGCCACATCCTTTTTTTATCTCCTCGCGTCAGGCAGGTTAAAGCAGATCACAAATTTGAAACCAGTGCGCGCGCGGGTGGACGTAGAGGAAAACGATAAATGTTTCAGGCGAAGAGGCGAACGGAGACGCGAAAAGAAAAAGAAAAGAAGAAGAAGAAGAAGAAGACGAAGAAGAAGAAGAAGAAGAAAAAAAACAATACGAAACGAGAAGAGATGCTGACTTCGATAAAAGGGAGGAACCGTATTATATATACAAAAATCGCATAACGCGGCCTCGACACGTTTCTCCGGACGAGCAACGTCTCTTTTCCTTTTGCCTCGCTCGTATAGCTCTCTACGAGCAAAAAGACACAGAGAAGGAAAAGAAGTTTAACCGAGCATCCTCGAGTCACGTGCTCGCGTTGCGCATAAATCACAAAGATTTTAGACGAAAAAAACAACAACAAAAAAAGAGAAGAAAAGAAAAAAAATGCACGACAACAAAAAAAAGCACCGTTTGCTCTGCGTTCCTATTCGTCGCCGACGACGGGACTCGCTGCTCTAGTCCCATTATAGTTTTATCACGTGCAACCCGCGAGATACGTTTCAATGCTAGACCCATTACGAGACATCTTCTACAGCTGTATACGTCGTCGTCGCCGTCGTCGTCATAGTCGTCGTAAAGGGGGAGGGTCGTAGGTCAGAATATCTAGACGAGGCAGAGGAGTCGTAAACTCCACGAGAGTATTCCAGCGATATAATGGATAAAGCGTTAAAAAAACACACACAGACACGTCACGACGAGAAATAGGGAAGAAAACCGTCGTGGACGAAACGATCCGAGCGACTCTGCGTGGTCGTACATAGTCTTTGAAGCTAGAAATAATAACGAAGCTCGGCGCGTGTATGCCCGGATATGTATAAGACGCAATAGGAAACGAAGCCGAAAGCCCATTTAAACCTAGTTCTTGAGACAGGGAGGGAAGGTACATAATAAAAAGACATTTATATGCCTCGTTTTTCATTTTTACAAATATTTCATATTATTATTATTAAATATCATCAGTATCGATAAGAGAAATCATAATAATAAATAATAAATAATAAATAATAATAAATAATACTAAATAATATTGATAATGATAATAAATATTAAAATATATTAATAAAAGAAAAGAGTGAGAGAGACACACATATACATACATAGTTGTATGGAAAAAAGGAGATTTGTTATGTATGTGTGATCCAGTCTCTTTCTCTCTCTCTCTTTCTTTCTCTCTTTGGCTGCTGAATGTTCACTCGACGGTTCTCTTCCGTAAACCCGTCCCTGGAGAGCAACCAAAGATGGTCACGAACGAGGGAGCCCTGCTGTTGCCGCTGCTCCTGGTGAGCGGTCGTTCAAGAGCGCCTCCTCCCCCTCTTTCGTTCCATCCAAGAGAGACTGATAAAGATAATGACCCTGACTGCTCGTCGTCGTCGTCTCCGTCGCCTTCGTCAGCTTCTTCGTCGTCTTCATCGTCGTCTTCTTCGTCTTCTTCATCGTCGTCTTCATCGTCGTCTTCTTCGTCGTCTTCTTCGTCGTCTCCTTCGTCGTCTTCTTCGTCGTCTTCTTCTTCGTCGTCTTCTTTTCGTCGTCTTCCTCGTTGTCATCACCGTCTTCGTCCCCGTCGAGTAAAGAAAGAGTGAAGGAAGAAAGAGGGGAACGTGAAAGAAAGCGAGAGATAGCGAGCCCACGCGGGACTAACGGTATGGAACAAAAGTGTATGCCCCGACGCCGCCATCTATATATCTCATTTTCTCTCACTCTCTAGATATCTCTCTCTCTCTCCCTTGCTCTTTCTTTTTATTTTTACTTTTCTCTTTACTCTCTTCCCTCTTCCGTTAATCTTTTTCGGTGCAAACTTAAAATCCCCGAAAAGACGTTCGAGCACTCAAAACATATCGGTTCGAGCCAAAATTCGGATAAGGATATACGGTGAAAGGTTCGAGGGATTAGACCCGGAGACGTTAAAACAAATAAAACGAGAGGAAAGCTTTCACGGAGGATGAGAATCAATCGGAGGATTGAAAAAAGAATCTTTGTAAGTATTTTTTTGTTTCTTCTTCTTCGTCGAACAGAAAAACGAATCATTTATTTTTTACAATCTCCTTTTACTTATATATATATTCATTCGACGATTATACTCTACTTTGTTATTACGTAAAAATAACTTTGACAATTTTTCAACATTTTTTCAACGATATAAAATTCACGAGAGTTTCGACGCGGCTCATGAAAAATTTATATCTCTTTATTATTATTATTATTATTATTGTTATTATTATATCGAAATACTAAAAAGAATATATAAATTATTCTTCAATTTTTTTCCGTCGCCTTCTCTCTTTTGTCATTTCTGTTTTTATTTGTATGTTTTTCCCGTTACTACCTAGGCAATATTTTAAGTTTACCGCCCCCGGGGTGCTCTCTCGCTTCTGCTCTTTGTCAAGGCGAGAGACAGAGAGAGACGGACAGAGAGGGAGCTTCGACATTAATATTAATATTACCACTCCGGGCGGTTCGGCGTTCTCTCGCTTGGACACCACTCGACGTCTCTGAGTCACCGCGAATCGCCCCTGGGGCTTCGTTCGTGTGTAGTGCCCCCCCCCCTCCCCCGCCCTCCTCGAGGTCTCCACTCCTTCCTCGCTGTATACGTAGTGCTCAGGACCTTCGACAGAGGCCTCGAACACTCCACCCAGAGACAAAGAAACGAGAGGAAGTAGAACGGCAAGAAGAAGAAGAAGAAGAGATCAAAGAAAAATAAATGTAAAAGAAAAAAAATGAATAAAACGGAATGAAACAAAAATAAAAATGAGGCTCTCGCTGCGTGCTGCGTCGTCGTGAATCGCACGTGCTAGCCCTTCTACTCGCCTGATTTATCGTCTGAAAATGCTTCGATCCGTTCTCGATACACCACGAGAATGAGAGAACCGATCGTCATTGCCTGGACTGAAATTTTTAGGTCGAAGGACGCTTCACTGAACAATGAAATGATTATTGTTACCGTGATACCATCTGTTTGTTAATTAGGGAAAATAGCGAGACACAAAAGGGGATCGAGTTTATCATAGTGTATCGACCATTGCTCCAATATTTGCTTATTTTCGGTATAAGAAATGTTATAGATATATAAGAAATGTTATAGAACGAATGTCGTTCATTTGCAAATTGAGACTACGATGCTCCACGAGGGATTCATCAGCCCGCTTTCGAAACGTTTTCCAACAATTTTCCAAAAAGGAAAAATTTGAACGAGAATATCGGTGATGGATAAGGTGAATAATAAAGAGAGATGGATCTAGACAGCAAACAACTGTTTGTCAATTAGTTCGCATATAATTTACTTGACACCTGCAAAATAATGAAGATGTCGAATAAAAGTCTTTACATATAATGATTGTTATTTAGAGAATCGAGTTAACAAGCCAGACGATTTTGAATACATAAGATTCACCTATAATCACATCATTATTTACATCCAATTACGATCAAGACGATCTCCGATTTAAAAATATACAACACTTAATATGGCTTTATCATTGATTTGGAATATTCGCTGTAGGTCGTCACAGTTGTTCCATCGTAACCCTTCTTTCCCTCTGAAACTTCTTCGCGACTTGTCGATGTAAACAAAAAGATCTTTTTATCGACGATAGCCGGTTCCGCCGATACCCGTGCACTTAGCTTCTTTTGGATCACCGCAAGCCGACTCGGTCGGATTGAAATGAAATCCCACTGGACAAAGGAAAACGTTCGATCGGCCGTTATTACACTTGCAGAACTTTGTACAATCCTCGTTTCGCAGCAGAACTTGATTCCCGGGCGAATTTTTGCTCGGACAGGAACCAATGCAACCCGTGTTCAATTGACAACCCGCGTTTGCTGGCCAGTCGCATATGTGAAGACGAGGGTTGAAGTGAAGACGGTTTCCGTCGTCGTCCATCACTGGACACACGTTTTCCACTTTTTTCCCACCGACGCACGCGTAATATTTCGAACAATCGGTATCGTGGGCGATCGGACCCAGAGCCGAACATTCGATGGAAAAACTTCCATGAACATCGACCACGAGCAACAACCCCAATACCAATCCTCTTATAAGGCTTCCATCCATTTCTGTTCAAAATTTCAATGAAAACAACAAAATTATCTTTAATTCAACGATGTTTTTTGATATGATTGAAAAACAAATGAAGATTATTCTTACGAGAAATGCGCGCCATTGTAACAGGCTGTGAATTCGTCAGAAATAAATTAAATCGACGGATTCACGACGTATCTTGAAGGAAGATTGATATTAGGCTTCCTTTTAGCATCCATCTTGTTATATACGCTAAAACTGTGTGTTTATCTTCAATTTTTGGTGGGGTGTCCGATTTAAACTGATTTTCGACGGAGATGCGCTGATTGCTCTGCTCGTATCTGCAAACGTCCTCGTTACATCCAACGATAAAAATCAGATCGAAGTTGATTAAAACGTTTCAACGAATCGATGTTATTAGCGTTTGTAACGATCTATGGTCCGTTATTATCGTCGAATCTATAATCGATTGCGGCGACTAAAAATTGTCATCGTTGCTATAAACCTCAATATTGACCTAATTAAAATTATATCTCTCGCATCGATTAATTACATTAATTATATTTTTAGATAATACCTCGTTATCTATATTTTTCCAGAGTTATAGAGAAAGATGCAAGCTGGGTCAAGGCTAGCCGTCGTCGCAAGGTTCCTGCTCGCTATCGTGATAGACGTACCGATTACCGTTCTCGGTGACGATGTAAGAGCCGCGCCCTCGCGATAACGAAATTATTTATCAACATCGAAGAGCTGAAGTACTATCTTCATCTCGTTAAAGATTATTATATGATATCAATGGTAAAGGAAGGTAAATGATATAAACGTCGTCGTTATTTATCGATAATTAATTTTCGGTATCGACGAATAATTAGGGCGAATAATTATAATTCGGCCATAAAATACGTTGCAGATCGAACGAGATCGTTTATTGTTTTTGATGTTTGTAATATTAACATTAAACCACGTTGATGTTTCGTCGTCTCGTCCTCGACACGGTGTAGCCTGCCTTTAAACGTGAGTTGATGCCGATTTTAGATTTTTCATGATCGACGTACCGATCTCGAAAAAATACGACAAGGACGAGAAAAATCGGCAGCGATCGCAGTTAAACGTGCTGGACACGATGAGGAAAAATCAATGTTGAAAAATCTTGTCGTGTCCGATTCTAAAATTAGTTGGAATCGAATATAATTTGTAGAATAAAACAAATGGAGAAAACAGGATGACGATTTTTATTAAATCCCATCCCATGCGCCTGGTCGCTTTCCTGCTTTGATCGACACTCTGTATGGACCTTTATGATCGAGTCGATAGTTTAATATTCGTCAGGACGAAAAATTGTAGTCGAATGTGAACTTTCCTACACCGAAAACTTTTGTTTTGCTTATCAAATGAATTATCGGCTTCTATTTTCGTCGGTTAAACTATATTTACATAATCATGGAACAAATCGAAGCGGATCGACGTCAGATGTTAGCCAAGTTGAGGCGAAAACGCTACGTTTATATATTTATGACACGTAAAGATCAACCAGATTCTTGTTTTCTCTACTTTCTCTCAAAACCGATTCAAACCCCTTTTTTTAGAAATTTGTTTTTCACTTCGCATCGTGTTTCGTTGCAATATTATTTCACATAATTTGATTTTACTTTTTTCTACGTTTATGTTTATTTTCACTCATGACGGGTCAATCTTCATTTTTTACCGTGTGATCGTACATTGCATTTGTTTTTAAAAGTACGATAGTTTTTTTACAAAATTATTTTCCATAATTCCTTTTATGATTTTATTAGTTACTTTCTCTTGTTTTTTTTGGTTCCAATATTACCGTCAGGAGGCGCCACTTTTTCGAATTATCATTATTATTGTTCATTCTTTGAGAGACTCGAGGGATCGATCGATCGAGGTTTAATTCGTATGCTCGTGGTGGCTTTATAGTCACGCATTGCAGTAAGCATGTACACTGGCCGGACATCGGGTAAGGTGATGTGACCCTATAAGGCTGGCGGAAAGGAATTGCCCTTGCGGTTAAGGCCCATGCAAGGTTTCTTGGAAAAGCTCGAGTGGGATCGGTTTTGCTGCCTCTCCCACCTTCTCCCGACGACAGTTTTATTTCTTTTCGCGAAGAGCATCGTCTTCCTCACCAACGACGATGACCCTAGGGAGTTTAAACGTTTGACGAGAGAGCGCGCGCTGCGACCGGTTCAGTGCTTCAAACTCCCGGTTTTCGTTCGACGTTCCCTTTTAGCGCGAGCACACGATTTGTTTTTTCTCTCGTCACTTCGCTCACATTGGAATTCCGCACCATCGACAAACTCGAACGATTCCCCGATCGTTTGTCGATCTCTCGTCGCCATTTTCTTTCGTTTTTTTGGTTCGACGTTTTTCCGCAACGATGCGCCACTTTCGAAAACCGTTTAAACGTTTCCACGGCGAAGCAGCCCTCCCTTGTTCCGAAAGACTCGCACACGAGCTGTCTTGTTTTTGCCATCGACTGGACCAGCTTTGCTTTTGACACGAAACCATAATTCATTGTTTCGTTGTTGTTGTTGTTGTCGTAAAAGATTGATCGAGGATGAACGTTCAAGGTCACTGTAGTAAAGTCACCCCGAACGAGACTTTGGAGATCGTTTCTGCATCGAACTATTGCGATTGCGACTCAACCTCGAACGATCGGCTGACGTCATCGACGAATGACATCCAAGGGTCTAAAACGCTTGACGCCATTTTCCCTAGTGATTCACACGTGGTAATTATACAGACAGACACTCACACATATAATCGTAATTATGTGTAATCGCAAGCTCGCTCTCGAGTCATTTTGTATTTTCCCTCTCGGCTCAGCTGCTGGCGAGCTTCGTTTTTTTTTCTCACTCGTACCATCTCGTGTTTTTCACATCGTGCGTGGAAGCGTGGGTACTTGATTTTTTCGAGTCTCGCACACACTTCGAATCCCGCATCATTGTATAGTCACACGCGGTATCTGCATCGAGTGCACTCGCTCAACTGCTTATGGGCCGGCTATGTATATATATGTGTACATAGTATAAAGCTTTTGGCTTTGCTATCCAATGCGTGTGACGATTTCATCGCGTCGGATACCTCAACAACAGTACCGGGCACTATGTAACGCCGTAAGTAGGTTGCCGGGCCATCGTAGGCAGGGCCCTCGGCTCTTCCGTAGTAGGGGAATAATATCTCTCCCACTCTCTCACTGTTTATTATTGCTCGAATAGTTTGTGTGAAACTCGCGAGTTTCCCACAGGGCACGCCTCTCGGAACGGGAAGAAAAAAGAGTTCCCAAGGGCGAAAGGGGACGCGGTCGAAACAGACGTACCACGAGACACTTTAATTTCCCGTGTACGTTCCTATATTACAATTTATATCACGACTCGTTCGTAAATCAATCTTCTCGTCGATACGATCGATCACGTAGCAAACTTTTCGGATACGTAACAACATTTTCCAAGTCGGAACGACTAGAACCGTGGCTCTACCGGCTTATTCACCGAGTTGTACAAACTAGGGCCGCACGGGGGCGCTGCTCGTCGCGAGTAGTCCGCGCGTCGCCCGTAGTCTCGACCGTTGTACCTTCCGACCGCGGTTGGTCATTCGCTGTGACACAACGCGAATTAAATGAAGCGTCCAACATGTGTTTCGTTTATCAGAGAAGCGTTGAAGAAGTGGCGTTGTGTAGAATTCGAGGATATTAGTGACGCACGAAAATGCTTACGTCCGAGACGAGAAGTAAACGAAATATACGGATGTGTCTCTATGACGCACGGGATTCCGAGGGTAGCGAGAGAATAACACATTATTACGGAGGTCACGCGAGTCGTGAATCGATATTAGCGGTCGTTTACTTTTCGCAAAAAAATATTTAGGTCTCGGCAATTTTGCGCCGGTGGCTTTTGCACGAGGCGTAAATTTCGTGGTGTTTTTGTATTTATATATACATGATTATGTATACAGACCGAGAGGTCTATAGGAGACCGCGCTGTCGTAGATTTCCCACGGTTGCCCCGAGAACTTATTGGCGCGTCATATCCGACTCCTTTGATGGTGGGCATATCCAAAGCCCAGCAAACTACAGACGGGGGCGGCCGAAGCGTTCCCCTCGCGTGGATGACACGTGGCTCTCTGCCATGTACAGCTTACACATGTATATATATATATATATATTTATATACACAGTGCATTGCGTGCGTATGTGCACCCGTACCCTGCTGCGCAACGACCCTCGACTTTGACGTGGTTCGTTGAGCAGACCAGAACCCTCCTGCTTCTCCGTTGCACCCTTTAATTTTCTCTTTGCTGTCTGTGAATTCACTCCCACGATTCGGACTAGTGAACATTGGTACAAATCGACGATTAGAACATCTCAAATAATTCATTTATTAAGAAACCTTACGAGATTTTTTTATACGATATTTAGTATTACGCAAAATATACATAATAAGGACATTTTTATAATATTATTGTACATAATACAACTCGATAGCAACAATTTTCAAATAACGATGTTTCGATTCGAGTCGATTTTCTTTTTTCGATAAAGCACCTTTGTCGAAGATAAAAATCTAATTTTTCTCGCGCGTCTTCACAAACAAGTACCGTTGCTGCTGAGAATACGCCGGTAAAAATCCCCTCTGCTTTACCACTGTGCAAACCCCTTAGAACAGGGCTCGTTATTGCTGCGGGAACGTAAAACCGTTTTGCCACTTCGAGATCATGCCTTCGCGAGAGAGAGAGAGAGAGAGAGAGAGAGAGAGAGAGAGAGAGAGAGAGAGAGAGAGAGAGAGAGAGAGAGAGAGAGAGACAGAAGATAGAGGGAGAGAGAGAGAGATCTCATCGATTCCAGTCAGCGAAGCAAAACACACCTCGAGACTTTAACCGCTATAAAAGCGATGATGCGCGGATTACAGAGAATCGATTCTCGAAGATTTCAACTTCTCGCTGTATTTACGTTACACACGGCAAATTCTGTACCCTTTGCCAAGGCCCGTGTGTCTAGTTTCCTGTATGATTAACGTTCCGCGATAAGAGAAACCCCGAGTATATATCGCATTGCGGCATGAATCTGAAACTTTCGTGACGATAAATCAGCCCGCAATGCGCGATAATTCATCCAAAGACAAGTTTAAATACATATCGTTGGGTTCTTCTCCAGGAAAACCTTCAAATTTGTGAAAAAGGACACCGAGGGAACGATCGTTTGCTTTTGGTGAAGAAGAGAAATATATACAGAAACTCTTTCAGCAGCTACACGAGAAGCGGGAGGACCTCTCACGCCCGAAAGAATGCAGTCGATAAATAAATTCCGGTCCGCAACCTCTTCTCGTCGGTCTCGTGGCCGCGGGGCCTTCGATTATATATCCGCAGACGCGAGGGACCGATGGAGTGGGGGAAGCCAGCGAGCGAGCGAGCGAGCGAGTAGCAGGAGAAGGGGGAGAGAGCGCGCGCCCTCTTCGAGTCGTCCGCCCGAGCGACAGCAGCGCCGCTGTGGCAGAGACAATGAACGAGCGTGACAAAGACGGCGAGAGAGCCAGGACCTCTATTACTGTGTTACATGCCTTAGTTCTCCCATTCTCTGTCTTACTCCCTCCTTCCTTCCTCCTAGTGTTCTTTCCTTAGGACGAGATGGATTTCGATGAATCGGCCCAATTTCGAAAGCATTCGACGGCAGGAGGGGGGAGTAGAGGGAAGGGGGGCAGAACGAGAGGAAGAACGTTTAGACGTTATTTCCACGAGACGTTGGAGCATCTTTTCTGTGATGACTCGGCTCATTCGTGACTGCTGTTGCAACCCCCGCAAAGTGCTGGAGGGCCTTCTTCGTTCTTTTACCGTGCTTTTTTTTTTCTTCTCTTTTTCTTTTCTTTTCCTTTCTTTATTCTTAAATTTCATCGCCCTCGGCTCTCGACGCGGTCTTGACTCGGTGTTCACGCTCAATTCGCGCGATCCTGAAACGAGAGAACTGTTCGAAGTGTATTGCCGAGCGGATGATTTGTAAGTCGAAGAAGGGGAGATGTACGAGAATGGGTAGCGAAAATGAGAGCTCGAGGGAGATGAATTTTTGCGAGCACGTTCCTAAAATACCAGACAAAGTACTACCTCCTCGATATTTTGTTTTTGTTTTCTTTGTTTTTTTTTGTTGTTTTTTTTTCTTGTTTCGACTCGATGATTCGACCGAAAGAATTTTTCGCTCGGCCGTAACGGATGAATTTATGCAAATTACACGTTGCATTTCGTGCATTCGATTTTTCTACGGTAAAATAGGAGCGCGAAAAAGGAGAGACGCGCGATAATTCCTATACGAGTGATTTTTTTTTTTAGTAATCGAACTGTAATTTCGTAGGAATTCAGGTCTTTTTTTTTAGATCGCACTCAACAAGTTTGTTTTTGAATTTTCTAATAGCTATTCATTTGAGCTAATGGGTAAGGTGAATTATAGTCCGTCGGATTATCGATTCTCTAAATCAAATTCCCTAGGATTTTCTATTCCCTCGGGGATATTGACCGAGCTTCTTTTAATGTCGAATTAAAGGAAGATCCTCGTGATTTTAATTTCTTATTTAGAATTTTCCCAAGATGGTAAACTCTCTGCTTGTAATTCCCTGGAAATTCTTTAGAAATGTCTTTAGAAAATTATATATATCGTTGAAATTCTCTCGAATTTTACTTCTTTCGTAAATTTCTCGGAATTACCAGAAACTCTAGCGACAATTTTCGAAAAATTGAAAATCCCTAATCTAAAACATCCCAGAAATTCCTCTTGAAAAATATCACTCGTTGTCAGAATTACCAAACATTTATCCTCGCACCGAATCACTTTCCGACCTCTTACCCAAAACTCCCATTTGCAAATTCGTAGCGAACCATCGCTCCGGAAATCCGTGCTCGCGATTTTCTCGCCGGCAAGAAAATCCTCGAACTGTTCAATTTTCTGATCGGTCACTTGCTCGTCGACGAGCCCGACGAACCGATCGACTATCTCTACGATCTCTTGGACAGATGTATACTATTTAGATCGGGTCTGATCGATCCACCTTTGCTCTTCGACAAACGGTAATTATGTCCAATCTCAAGAATTTTAATACAATCATAGAAATATCGTAGGACTTTAATCTTGACGTCTAGAAAATTTGCGTTTATTTCGATGATCCAAAAGAGGGAGAAGAAAATAAATCGACGCTAGACCAGAATTCGTGCTCGAGGCTCGAACCGGTTAATTTCACGACCAATCAAAGAGTGAGGGAGAGTGAAAGAGTAAAGATATATATATATATATATATAAACATACAATTTGAGAATTTCACGAACGGTTCATCAAGGAAATTGAGAATCATCTCTCGGCTTGGTTCGTCTCGCTAATGCAGAGAAAAGTGCAGCGAACCCCCAACCCCACCCTTACCTTCTATCTCCCTCTCTCTCTCTCCCTCTCAACGTTTATAACATCTCGGGGGTCTTTCTGGTAGATGGCACGAGGGAACGTTGTTATTATATGTATATCTTCCTCCTCTCCGGTTTCGCATTTCGTCGGCGTTTTAACCACGTTTCTTCAATGCCCGCTTCCTCCCAGCCCCCTTTCTCACTCACTCTCTCTCTCTCTCTTTCTCTCTGTCTCTCTCTTTTCCTCGATCCCGGTGTGCGAGAACACGTCAACGACGATCAAGATGCTCGCAAGAGACGTTAAATTTGCGGTAAGGAAGAACGTCGTCATTGTCGTTGTCTCGAAATCCACAGGCCGCCCCGTCTCGTGACAAACGGAATTGGTTCGAAGATTATACCCGAGCGCGAAAGGAGCCTTATGAGCCAAACTGCCAAGAATGGAAGGAAGCGAGGGCGAGAGAGAGAGAGAGAGAGAGAGAGAGCGAGAGAGAGGAAGGGGGGCGGAGAAGGAAGCATGAAAGAGGCAAAAGTTTGCGGCGCGTCTTGGGCTACGATGGCCAATAATTTGATACTTGGCCGACGGTCATTTCACTCGGTCCCCAACCGCGTCGTTTCTCCTCATTTTTTAGCCCTTTTTTTTCTTCCCCTCTTTCCTTCGCTTCATCTTCTTCGTCGCTTTTTCCGTTAGTTTTTTTTTTTATCTCTCGTTTCCGTTGCCCCTCTATACGGGTCCTTGTAATCTAATATTAATAGGCCAATGTTCTTGCTTGCTTTTTACTTATAATTAGGCATATCGAGAGTCTTTATCGGAGTCTAGATCCAAATGGTATCGGCGATATTTCCATGAATGGGTATCAAACGGGTATGCACACTCTGGGAATTTGTTGCTACGAGAGAAAACCGCGCGAATCGTCACCTGGACGAGTCGATATGGAGACGTTCGTCGACGAGGCGTGAGTATAGTTTAGGGCATTTATAATTATTTTATCCGGTGATAATGGCAAAATAATTTCACCGATCTAGCTTTCCCTTTATCGAATGAAATTTTATTTCTTTGGACGACATTTTTATACCGCTACTTTGAAACTCGACTGTTTGCCATTTACTAATTAGTGTAATAGGTAATTCGTAGTAATTCTTAATTTTGGGCCGAAAATTCACATCAATGTTTTTTGTTGTTGGCCGAAATTTTGACATCGCCATCTTGAGACTAGAATTCTTATTTCATTATAAACACGACTAGCGACTTTTAATAAAAATTTCCAAATAATCTACACAATTTTTCGCACGAATAGAATAAATGGTTATTTATTAACGAAACTTGCATTCTCGTTATTTAATTTTGAGTCCGAGGATCCTAAAACATACTAGTATATAACGGTTCCTAGTATAACGGTCAAAATCGTGACTGACAACTCCTAATACAAATTTTAAAATACCACATTTTAAAATTGCGAAAATTAAAAAATTTTCGCATTTTGACGCCGCCATCTCGAATAATAATATTCGCATCAAATCTAAAATGCAGTTCGTTGATAACTTCCTGCTATCATTTCGCATCGAAATATCTTTTGTTTGTTTTTCTCCTGGCGACCATGTTGTTTCCGCCATTTTTAAATTAAACATCTCACCTTGTCCATTCGATAATTGCAATTTAAAGCGTGAAATCGCTAGAAACAATTTTTCGCATCGTTTATCATTTCCAGTCTAGTTGCTCCGTGCGACGACTGATGCGTGATTTTCTCGCTACCGTTGTTCGGACTGCGCCGAGACGTAAACGTCCCCCTCCCCGCTTTTCCCCTCCCTGCACTGCATAATCGTACTTTCCGATGCCCAAGGGTGGAACGAGCACCGTTTTATCAGTTCGTCTCATCCTGGGAAAATCTGCGCCACCTTGTTTTTTTTTTCTTTTTTCTTTCCACGATCAAAGATTACGACGAGGGGCATGTTGAAAAAAGCGCGTATAATTGATCGAATCATTCCGTCTCGACGATCATTCCGAGGTCGATCGCGCAACGGCCAGGAGATACGCTCAGCAATGCGAGGGGACTGTGAGAGCGCATGCGCGTCAATTAGTGAATCGCTGTGCATTTAACGTCGTGGGAGGAAAATCACCGCGGATTTTATAAACGATTTTGGATTGTTGTTTTATTATTGTTTGTTTGGAAAACATTTCATCGGGGTCTCGTTAATAGTTGGAAATATAACGATTGTTTTGGTATCGTGGTAAAATAGCCAATACATTTTTGTTTCGTTTTTTTAGCGGGCTTTCACTTTAAATGAAAATTGGAATTTTGGAAATTCTGGCTTTTAACATTTTCCAACTTGCATTTCTCTCGACGAGGACGATTTCAAAGCATGTATTTCAAAGATTAAAAAGAAAAACGTGCTTTTTTGAACGATACGAAACGCATTCCTCGACTTTAGTTTAGACAGTTTTCAAAACACTAGAGAATTCGGTTGAATTTGATGAAACGAGAGTAAAATTAAAGCCACGTAAATGCCACACTTACGTTTTACGTTTTTCGAGCAAAATCCAAAATTGGTTCGGAAGAATTTATTTTCTGTCATTTATCGTTACAAAATGGAACAATTTATAAAGCTTGGCAACAAAGTTCGCACGAAAGTTCGATTTAACAAATGTAAAATCGTTATTTCCCTCTTGCATTCGTCGCGTTCGGGTCTATAAAAATTGATCATGGTGAAAGTATCGCGAAAAAAAAAACGTGAAAAACGATTTTCTCGTTTCTCGTCGCGGTTGCACGGCTATAATCTCGGTGGCTCTCTCCCATTTATTGACTCGATGATTTTCTGAAGTATGTGCGCATCGGGCACGAGACGCGTGCTCTGGTAATTTAGTTCAATTGGCCCGCGCTCGCATCCCGCTCAATTCTCCTTTTCATCGTTTCTACATGATCGCTTCTTTTGCCCCTCGTTAACTATATATCATTCCTACCATGTGGTAGTAAATTGTATTCTACGATAGTCTCCTCTTTTGTCTCTCGCTCGCGTCGCGTCTCTTCGAGTCTTTCTCTCTCTCTCTCTCTTTCTCTTTCTCTTTCTCGGGAGACAGTCACGTACTCGGCGTCCTCCGTCGCGTCGTTCGCGACGCGCGAGACGACAATGACGTCAGGCATCTTTGGGTCAAGTGGTGCCCATCAAAGAGGATGAAAGACGAGCACGATTATGGGCACTGCATGCGCGGAATTAACAAAAGTATCGCGACGAACACGCGCTCGCGCATGCGCGTGCTCGTGCGCGCGCATACATGCGCAGCCGCCTGCGCAGAAGTCTAAAATTAAACGGGATGCTTCTTTCGTTGGAATATTTATATTTCTACGAATATTCCATCGTTTTAATAAACTTTTTACATTGTTCTAACAAGTTTTTCATTTCGAAACAGGAAACGCTGTCTAACCAACGCCCTCCACGAGATGATAAGAAAATCGGAATGACGTCGAGATTTAATGAATTAATAAAAATCCTCGATTCACTCTCGAAAATTTGATCGATGCTTGATTCATTAATCGATATAAATAATCGAGAGATTAAAGTGGCGAGAGCGGGAGGCCGAATTCTCTGAAAAATATAAGCGATCGACGAATTCTGCACTTAACGAGAGCGGAGACTCGATACGATTGGAAACTGGATATGGATCCGATCGCCTTTGCTGGCCTCTCTCTGTCTCTCTCTCTCTCTCTCTCTCTCTCTCTCTCTCTATCGCTCTCTCTTTTTTTTCTTCGTCTTCTCCCTGGGGAGTCGTGTGGAAAGGTGCCCGTGCGTTGACCACACCGCGCGTTCACGATAATTCCGCCACCTCGGTATTGTAAGTACTGCCACCATATATATATGATATATAGGTATATGCATATATGTATAAGTATATACGCGTGACAGTCAATTCGGTATGCACTCGTTCGTTCGCTAGCAGTCGAGTCACGGTTCACCGCGAATCGGCCCACATCTCTGACAACCTCACTGTTTTTTTTCCTTCGCTCTTTTCACCCTACTCTACAAACATTATACGTGCACGGTAATACGATAAGCTAGAAACGTTCGAACCTTTCAGACGAAAGGTGACTAATGGGGACGAATTAAATAACCAATTATTTTTCCAGAAAATAAGATTAATTTCTTATTCGTTATTATTATTTTTTTTTTTTCAATATACAATTTTCAAATGTTCTTTTTTTTTTTAAGTACCAAGTCGAAATGTGAAATCGCTCTGTTACGTTAAAAACAATCTTTGTTTTTCTTTTTGTAGGTCACTTATTCGAGTAATGTTAAATATAATTCTCGTTGGATTCGATCGATTGGCTTTGTTTACGCGCAAATGGCTTCGGGCCGAGAGATTCCTGGTACTTTTACGACTCTCGTACGAGGAACTTGGTACACACATCGTCTCAAATTCTTTCGCTCGCATTCTCGTTCCGTGTCGTATTCTCTTCGCTCGCTCGTGAAACGTATCGGAGAAATATAACAAGACCTCGAAAAGCCTCGCGGCTACTCGTGCGCTACAAGATTTTGCTCGTAGTTTACCATAGGTAGTTTCAGAGTCGAAAAATTCCGTTCAATTTTTGTATTTTTTTTTTTCGAGGGTGATTTTCGACACCTTATTTTTTAATAAATTCATTAATTAAAATATTTACACGATTCGTTAAGAATGTGAAAATTTGTTAATAAAAAAATAAAAACGAAGCTTTAGTCGTTTAAAAAATATTTCGTTCTGTCATTTTCGTCATTTTTTGTTTTCTTTTGAAAATTTATTTTTCAGGAAATTTACCGCCAGAGTAAACAAAAAATTAAGGCAATTGATTTTTAGGTCAAAACGCATCGATTTCCAATGTTCGAAGTACCCCTTACGTTAGCTTCTCGATTCGACCACCAGGTAGCGAATTTTTCAATACGCTCGACCGAAACTCCATTATTCAAACAGAATCGCCAATTTTCGTTCCATATTTGTCCATTTGTGTGCGAAAAAAAAGAAACAAAAAATCTGGATTCGATAGGTGGTGAAAGCGTTGTCCCTGGTCGTAGACTTTTTTTTCATAATGAGCCGAGCGTGACGCAAGTTGCCGAACAGTCTTCGGTTGTTTGCCGTGCCGATCGCGGAGAGTTTTGTTCCGACGTCGCGGGGTATGCCATTAAAGTATACGCGCATGCGGCCATTCTCCGCGAGATTGCCCATTTTTTTCAGGCTCCTCGGTTATTCCCCGTTATTCATAAATTTCCCTCTTAAAATTACTCCTTTCGACTTTAAAACAAAACAAAAAACATTATCCGCTCGATTCCGCGTTAAATCTCATTTTTTGTTCCTTTTCTAAAATTAACATCGTATTTTTTCCAAAATTCTCAAAGACAACAAAGAAAAAATGCCTCGCAATTGGATGGAAGAGAAATTTTCTTAACGAAATTTACGGTTAAAATATTTTTCGTTTCGCAAGAATGACAAAATACGGGAATATATTAGAGAATAAAAAAAAAGTGTCTTTATTTATTTGTTTTTTTCGCGGAGAACGTCCGATACAAATCCCTTCCATCGAGCATTGTCGAGAAACGAGAACGAGCTCTCTCTCTGTTTTATACTGCGTGTTTGCCCGTTGGGCACTTCGGGTTGTGCTCGATGTCGCGTAGGGAGTGGAGTGGGGGAAAGGGTCGAGTCGGTTGGGTCGGGAAGGGGTCGAGAGAGAGGAGCGGCGAGGAGGGGCAAGGCAACTCAAGCTTTGGGTTAACGCTCGCCAGGACGCGCCAGTACGATTCTCCGCGCGCTGTCGACAGGATCGTCATGTCGAAGCGTCTCGAGACTCTCTCGAAAAATCCTCGCTTCGATCATAATAATCGAGTTTTCACGCGAAAAAGTCGTTGATCGAATTTCCCATTTAAAATCAACGAATTCGGCGGGATATTTGATAAATTCGAGTGTAAAATTGATCGAGGAATAAAACGACAAGAAAAACAGTGCAAGTTATATAGTGAGAAGGTTACGTACGAGTGACCTAGGCGCGAAGATTCGTCGTTCCTGAGCCACGAATCATGAACGAATAGAAATCTCGGTGTGTCGACAACGATTGGCAAAAGAAAAACAAAAAAAAACTCCGAAGCAACCAATTATTATGAGGCTATGATCTCTCGCGAGGATTTTTAGGATAAAATCTTCGAGAAGAGAATAATTAGTGACGGAGTAAGAGGGAAGAATCGTTTTATAACGTGTTGAAGAAAATTACGTGTGTAACAATGAAGTCCGGTGGTCGTTCCGTTCGCTTTGTGATACTTGGTCTCGTTGTGATTACGGTAATACATCTTGCGAGAACGGTTTCTGGTGCTCCGACCCACGCGAACGTTCCGAGCGCCGACCAGTGCGATTGGAGCGGAAGGTACGTGTACTATTAAATTATCGTTAAGTTTTTCTTCTCTCTTTTTTGTTTTTCATCCAGTAATAAATACAACGTGTCATTAATTTAACGATATCGTGCTGTCGGTACGGTTTTCTTGTTACAAAAAAGATTTATCTTTCGTATCGATTTTTATGAAAAAAATAAACATAAAGGGGTTTATGAGGATAAATTAATTTTTCACGATTTTCACTAACCTTGTTTCTTTTTCATTTTCTCACCAACGCATAATTATACCGTACGTATTCTTTGTATACGCGCGTATCTCTTCAATTCTTTATTCTTTTATTTTTATTCCATTTGTATTTTTTGTTTGTGTCGTGGATTTCATTTTTCTCATGCCATTCTTATTCCCGTTATTCTTTTCGCGTTACTTTTTTTTTCTTGGAAATTGGCAAACGAGAAAGCTGTACAGTAATTGCCCGAGGAAGGGACCGTTGGTCTGTCCGTCGCTCCATTTCTAGCTTAAAGAACTCGCGTTCTCTCGTCTATCGCGAGTTGGGTACACCTTTCACTCATATCCTTCGTCTCGCTTCCTCGTGTTTGCCACATATATAATACGTACGACGTAGCGTTTGCCCCGGTTGAGGACCGGTCGTAATTAGGGATTGTGGAAACGGTAAATAGCCCGTAACGACTGTGCGCGCAACAACTCAAAAATTCCCATTACCGATAAAGTTATCGATCGAGTTTCGCCCCATATATGTATATACGATATATACGGGAAAACTCGCTGGATTATCGTGTTTATTACTTTGAAAAACCACACACATATATCTATATATACTCATATATATAAATTGATAATCCTCACGTATACATGAAATATAAATTTCTTGATTTTGTTTTGTCTCATTTCTGATTCTCGGTACGAATAACCGTCTTTCGAATGCTCCATCAGCTTTCTACCTACGTTTCCTAAAACTAAATGACTACGCGCGCAAAATAATACAAAGCGCGCGGAACTTTGAAGAACGGTGAATATTCCTTCAATGATATCGTATTTCACGCTGAATCGCCAATTGAATCATACCTCGGCATGAAAATAATTATAACGATAGCGGTTGCATTAACGACAAGGTCGAACAATTGTACAATGCGCGGCCATTTTTTTGTTTCGCTTAGTTTCTTGTTTTTCTCTCTCTTTCTCTCTCTCTCTCTCTCTCTCGTTACAACTGTTCTCTCGTTCCGACGTTTAAAAGCGCGCGCACGTCGTTCGCGTGCGCGAGAAAAAAAACTGAAATACGTATTTCTCGACTATCGAGAAACAATCTCGCGTCCGTGGAACGCTGTACGGGCATCGGTCGTGGGGTACTGATGTGTAATATGGTCGGATGATAATTTAATATAGCCTGCGGTGAAAAGCAAGCCGAGTTTTATTAAAGCGCGAACCGGTCGGACGACTTTGAAACCGGTTTTCTTTTGTATGGATCGCGATGACAGTACGTGTGCTGCCATCTGTCGGATCGTGGCGGAAATACTTGAATAAGAATGTCGGTTACCGACCGTGCACGAAATTTATGCGACTCGAAACGGTAGAATTGCCAGCCGTTGCTCTCGTCGACGTTTACCGTTACTTCTATAAATCAGTTTATCGATCACGATAATCATTGCAAGTTTTTAAAAAAAATCTTTCTATATCGCACATTTTTTTTTATTAAAAGTTCTATCCTGCGTGACAACTTTTTCCAATGATTTATATTTCATCGTAACTTTTCGAATTACTCGATCGTTTTCGGCGGCGTTCATGAAAACATTAAAATGAATCCGTCGGTAAACTTACCGACGGAGCCGAAAGCGTTCGTTTCCGTTATCTCGTGATTGGGTTAAAAAAAAGATTTCTTGTTTACGAATGTTTTTTAATTATTGCAGTGGCGGAGGTGGAAAAGGCGTGAGACCGGTTTACCTTCGGTGCTCACGCGGCACGGTTTCCTGGCGTTACCCACGCGGTGCACTCCGCGTTGTTCTGTCAGGCGGAAGCGAGGGACGAAGTTTTCGAGGCTGCGTAAAGATATCTGGCCCGGCGCGCGTTTATCTCGAGGGAAAAGGAACTCTGAGGCCGATTTATTCCATCGGCGATGGGAAACACGAGGCCCTGCATCGTTGCTTTCACTCGAGGGGACAATTGGCCGCCCTCTATGTCGAGGCCGATGAACCAACTCGCGGACGTTCAACGGTCAAATTACGCTACGATCTCGAACTCGCTAGTCCCCACAAGGAAAAGAGTAGCTCGATTCGCGAGAGTTATGCCGAACGTGACGAAGAATCGGAGTGCAGACCTTGTTCCAAGGAGGAACTCGCCGAGGCTTACTGCAAGAGCGATCTTGTCGCGAGAGGCACCGTCAGCGCCGTCGAGAGGCGGCCAGACCTCGAAGCTGCCGAGCTCGTGCTCAGAGTCACCAAAACACTGAGACGCGTCGAGGAAAATGAGGTAAACAATCGATCATACGTCTATAACCATAAAGATCCAAAATTCACAATCTTGTTGTATTTAATTATTCATTTACCGGATATTACGGTATTTATGAGATTTAATTAATCGCGTTATTCTTATTTTCTTAATTCAAGGACAACGAGGTGGACTCGGCCGATCTGCGATATCAGAGAGAAGTGCGAGTTCGCGTACCAACCGCCTGTGATGCCCGACACGGTCAGGGTGAATTTGTGATAATGGCGAGAAAGCGGCTCGGCGATCTTACGTTGGCTTGTGCCCCGAGGCTCGAGGCGTGGGCCGAGGCCGTGCGCGAACTCAAGAGCGCACCGTGCTTTCTACGAAGTTAGCGATCGTTCGCAGCCCGAAGATTAAGCGAGAAAATAAAATAAACGGGCCGGCGATATTGTAAATACGTATATAGCGTATAGATATATATGTAAAATTAAGGAGAAAACAAATATCTATATATATATATTTTTTTTTGTCATGCGTGTACATACAGTGCGTACTTCGAGCGTAAGATACCGATCTCCGAACTGTGATATTATTGTTTTATAAGAGGTTCAATGTGAAATGGTGTTTTTTTCTTTCTTTACTTCATTTTTCTCTCGAAACGCGTCAGCGACGCGTGGAATAAAAAAATCGACGAGATTCTGGAGAAACAATAATTATTGTTTTTATTTCCTCGCTGCGAACACGATGAAAATTAACCTTGTTTTTTTTTTAATGACTTACCTCTATGTCGAAACGCCGACATAAAATATTTTATATCCCCAACCTTTCCATCATCTTCGTTGTTTCAATTTCGAAAATGGCTCGTTACGAATCTACTAGGATTTTTCGTGGGTTACATTGCTGTTACATTTTTCTCAACAAATATATATAATACTTTATTCTCTTTTTCTTTTTTCTCTATCTATCTATCTCTCTCTCTCTCTCTCTCTTCTCATTCACGTTACTTTTTCTTTTCTTATAACAAAGACATGGAAAACACGAAGGAATAACGGCCTGTACATCGAGGCGTGTATTCGTAAAAAACAGCTACCATTTTGTTAACTTTATTTTATTGGGCCTGGAAATTTTATTTTTTCTCGCATTCCGACCCCCTACGGTACACGCGGCATTTTTCTTTTTCTTTTTTTAACGAGACGCGACTCTGACAAACATCCACTCTTCCTTTTTTTTTTGGGGGGGAGAATTGGACGGTTTCGTATCGAGCCAAGGCGATACTCGGGTCCTTTCGATTTTTTTTGTCCTTCGCCCCTCTTTCTTTGAATCCGTAATTGAACCACTATCTTCGCATCCTCCTATTCCAACTTCGCTTTGGTTTCATGTTGCATCTATTCGTTCAATAATTTATCAAAATTCTTCTATCGATCCAACTCGCGCAAAAAAGTCAGTTTTTTTTGGCGTATATGCGTGGATGAGTAAACCGAAGAGACATTTTTAAACATCCAAGTACGCACCACCAAACACACATAGTAGAATAAAAAACGTGCCTGACGAATCAAAAAATATCTTCAGAAAAATAGTATATCGTGATATTGATCGTATTCTCGTAAAAAAAGAAAACCCGAAACCTAAATAGTTAAGACTAAACATAACCTCAGGTTAGCAACCGGAATTGAGAAAAAGTATTTTCGTTGCAACCTTTCGATGTTCCGACATCGACGATCACAATTATCTGCTTAATATGATTATTTACAATAAAAGTTTTGTTCTCGTTGCAACATAATCGACAATACAAATTACTCGATTTCATACATCCGCTCATTTCTCTTCCCCGTTATTCGCTCTTTTGGCAATGACTCTCGTATCACTCGGTATTTGTACAAAATTTGCTAGTGACGAAACAGTAGAGCCCAATGTGAAACGACGAAGAAACCGAGATTGTTCACCATTTCGAAAAAAGTTAAACGAGTAAATTAAAAAACAATATATAACGTATTCCTCAATCGCATGGAGTAATTCGCAATTGTACGTACGTAATTTATAGCCACCTTGTAAAAAGATAACTACGCCTTGTGGAAAGGATAATTCGGACAGAGAGATATCATAAGATCGTCCATGTT
This sequence comes from Netelia virgata, assembly GCA_951802705.1. Lineage (NCBI taxonomy): Eukaryota > Metazoa > Arthropoda > Insecta > Hymenoptera > Ichneumonidae > Netelia > Netelia virgata. Next base: position 14,865,470 of record OX637865.1, on the reverse strand, counting down.
TGGGAGAACGACCACTCTCTCGAATTCCTTCAATAATTTTGTTTCTATCCATTTGGTAACGTAACCGATATTGACGGCTCTTTCGCCAACTGCCGGCTTCGTTGTCAGAATTATTCTCGGTACTGGCTTAAAACCATACCAGATACGATCGGACGGCGGTGGCGGAATGTTAACAGTCAGGCAGCCTTTGATACTCGAGACGTTGACCATGAGACGTATCTCGGTGTCCGAGAGGCCCTTCATGGCTCGACGAACGTAGGAAAGCTCGGCAGCCTGTTGAAAGAACAAAAAACAGATTTGGGCTTTCTACATCTCGATTTGAAGATATTTTTCCATCTCTCTTCCGTCTCTTTCTTTCTCTAGCACATTATAGCGGCTCGAGCAGACGGGTCATTTTTTGTTCCAAAGTCCCTGAACAAATCCGACATCTGGATCGAAGCTGGCCGCGCAAAGTTATTTCGCGACAACTCTCGCACGACCGTAGTACGTTAAAGCATTGGAAGAAAAAATAAATAAAAAATAAATGAAACCCCTGTTACTACGAATTTCTCGAGGACGCGAGATGACAGAGGAGCATGTGCTTTTGGCTGGATTAGACGATAAAACTTACGGATTGGAAGTATCTGTTCGCCGCCAGTTTGTCAACCATGCTGAGAAACTTCCGTCCCGATGATTGAGTTGGTCTGAAAATGGTTCACGGTGATTAAGAAATCGCATTGAGAAGGAAAAACCATCGTTATTGATGGAATTTACGAGTTGGAGAGACTCACGTTGATTCCCGCGAATTTGCCGGTAGATTCGTATTATCTTCTTCTTCGGTCGAGGTTTCGGGGCTGTCTTCGACATCGCTGTCGAACATGGGCGATCTCGCTGGTTTTGGTTTATCCGTATTAACGATGTCTGGCGTATTTCCACTAACCGAACCGGCTCTGGTTAATTTCATGAGATTTAATTTAGTCTCTATCGTCATCGTCAGACAACCCTCGTAAGTTATGTCGAGATCGATCGACAATCCGTGCTCGTTTATAACGGGTTTCGTTGCTTTGTGAATCACCGGTGCTCCCTGTCCGATAACCAGCTCCGATATCAGAAGACTTTCCATGAAATATGGTAATTTAATGTTGGATAGTTTTCGCTGTATTTTTTCTTGTATGAGATTTATCGTATCGGGCGATTTGTGCATGTCGAATAATATACGACCGAGCAGTGCGTTTAACCAGACGACATCGTTGTCAGCGAGAGAACTACCAACTTCCGTCGGGGATGCCGATTGAGACTTGACAAGAAAACCAAAATTAATGTATCGTAAAGTCGATCGATTAATTAATTTGAATAATCCGTTTGATCACTTTATAAAGAACTTACGTCGGTATAACGATTCATGTAAGCGTTGTACGACAATTCGGACGCAACTTCAGCAGCGCTCGCGGCTATGTTGGAATTTTTTGTATCAACGTTTGTGGCTGCGGTAGTTGGAGAACTGGAGGACGGAGTAATGTCTTTTTGCAAGGATATTGAATTTCTTTTGCTGCTAGACTTTGTAACTCGTACCAAACGTCTGTACCTGAAAATCGTATAAAGGTTTTCATGACCTAATGATTATTGCGTAAAGAGATTGTGTGTCGTAATGTCGAGGGAATAACTTTCGAGAGGTCAACCGCTGAAAACTATCGTATTACCAATCCTCTTTCTGTCGATCGGTTCTTGCGAAAACGTATATCTTTAATCTCGATTCATCGTCCTCTTCGTCATCGTCCTCATCTCGACAATCGGCAAAAACATCTTTCTTCTTGTCCCTCGATCGTAACGAATCCTCATCATCGTCCTCCTCCTCTTCCTCCTCATCGTCGTCCTCGCCTTTCTCGAGAATCGTCTTTTCCTTGTCATTCTCGATTTTCTGCGTTTCATCGTCGGATCCTGTGTTTAGATCGATGTTCTCGATTACCCCTTCTTTCCCGAATGTTACGCAAATCGGATATTTCTTGCTCCACCGTCTAGACAAATGAATATTGACGATTTCATTATTTCAAAAGTTGAATTTATCTCAATGATATTTGTCGTCGGGAAATAAAAATTGTCACCTTCTTCTTGTCAGACCATCCGGAAGTAATTCGACCTTCGCACCGACCAACGAGTACACGCGCTTTCGCGTGAATTTCGGCAAATGCTGTGGTTCGTTCCAAACTGCTCGTTTAGGTATTCTCGTTCTCGTTTCTAATACGCGTAACGATTCACCCTCGAGCTTGAACATCACGGAATTCGTGCGTGCTACGTGATAATTTTCAGGATCGTAGTCGTATGGCAATTCGTTGAGCCAACCTTCGAATTTATCGACAACCGCGAGTTCCTCAGCGGCTGGAATTTCGACGATCGGTACGCCTCGTTTTTCAAAATTTTGTATCTCAACGGGTGTCGTGAGGAGATCCTTTACTCGGGATATTGTTTTTTGCGTCATCAGAACGATGCAAACACCGGCGAATAAACCGATCAAGTAATCCGGTAGAGGTAAAATATAATAGGAGGAAAATAATATAAACGGCATTGCTACGAGCTGATAGAGCAATTGTCGTTTCAATTGCGCAAATACTTCTTCCGGATAATCCGGTTTCGTTGAAATGATCTCAATGGCATTACGAACTTGAGTCACTGGTCTTTCTGTACCATCGCCATTGCCATTTTTCTCGTTACGATGCTCGTTCGAAGTTCCATTCGTAAATACATTTTCGTCAGCGAGCTCGGCAGCCTCGACGCCACTTTCGACGCTATCTTCCTCGGAATTTTTCGCTTTCAGGCCCGTTTTTATGTTTGAGAAACCACCGAATCTCGATGATTGCGATCTGTGACGGAGACTGGATGTTGTTGATTCCTTATCTTGTTTCTCGGGAACGAAATCTTCCGTCGGCGTTATATCTCCCAAATCCTCGGAATCGCTGAAACTCGAATTTTCACCACTTCTTCGTTTGAGCTTGTTCTTCTTGTCGCTTTTTATTTCCGACAATTTTTCCTCGAATGTTTTTGTCAATTTTCCACGAAAGTCCGAAAACATCTTCCACGGGTCTGTCGGTGGCGTTCCTTCGGACAAACTACCGTCCATACTGGCTGAACGTTTTTCGAAAACTTCGTTGTTTCCATCTTCGGTCTTGTCGTTGGTGCTTTTGCAGGGACTCGATTTTGGCGAATTTTTCTCGGATTCTGGTGTTTCTTGCTTCTCGTCGTCCGTGCTTGGATAAAGCTCCTCCAACTCGTCGTCGCTCGCGTGATACCGAATTGATGGGACGGACGTCGTAATAGGTTTTCCTGAGAGGAAAAGAAACTCGATGAACAAAAACGAAAAAAACACAACGAAACACTATTAGCGTTATGTTTATGCATCGAAGTTTATGTATGAAGAATTAAAAATAAATTTAAAACAGATTGGGGGTTCTCGAATGTTCGAAAATGTTTAAACAAACCTTCAATTAAATTCGTCTTGCTTCCAAATGGTGGAAACCGTAGTAGACCGGAGAACATTTTATGACTTACTTAAAATATGTTCAATTGTTTAATAAAAATTTTCAGTTAGAGAATTCCGCTTAAACTTCAAAGGGTGCTTCAAATTTCTTGAATTTAAGAGTAAATTTATCATTATCCCAGAATGAAAATGCATCGACACTAAACAGTCCAATTAATTAATATTTTTGTTACCTTTCATCATGGCCAATGTTATTTTGGCTGGACTGTTCCTTGATGCCATCCTGGGGATTACCAGTGACACACGGTCACTCGTTCGGCCGATTGTTTTTTCCCGCTCCCTCTCTCTTCGCACTCTGCTAAACTTCCCAGTAACTTATGTGGTTGCGCATCACGAAGACGCGAATATCGAGCATTTATTCAACCGCTTCTCTTTCTATTCTCCTCCACCCTTGAGCACGGGAGGTACCAATTATATTTATTACACTTAACACTTGATTTCGACGACCTAGCCTGAGCTGTCAGAGTCCCTGACTATGTCACGTATCAGAAACATTTCTACGAAACGATGCGATGGTTGTTTGTCGCGTATCAAACGTGTCGTATCTGGTTCGTTCGCACTCTATCGCGTCTTTGCATTCCCAATGGTGTGACACAATAGATTAGCTTTATCGTGCGATAATCTACTCATTCTCGAACGATCGATAAATCTCGAAATATCGTTCATTTTTTGAACCGTTGTATATTCACTCGGTTCAGTGATTCTCGTTCCTTTCAATACTTTTTCAAGCGTAACGCGTAATACCGGCGTCTTAAGATGATACGCGAAATTTTATTCACAAACGATTGACCTTCATGACTATTTTTTCCGACACTCGTACTTGCGTACGAGTATGGTTTGACGAGCACTCGGCAACGAGTGAGAGTCCTGTCACTTGGTGTGTACCAAACTGCCAACAGATGATAATTCATTAGCACTGCCATCTAGCGGCAGTACGTTGAACATTCTTGCATAACGACACCGTCACACCGATAAGAGAGTTTCCGTTTTGAGCTCACCGAGCCAAGGGGGCAGCAGCGTCGGCGCCGTCATTGCAGTTCTAAACCGAGCGCTTACGTCGAAGGGTGAGAGGAGCTCTCCCTTGGCCATTTTGGAAAGATATGTCGTATCGGTGCAGCAAGCGTCAACAGTATTGTGTTTATCGTACGTTTAATACAACGTCGATCGATCGTTTGTAGATAACGAGGGTGCTAAAGAAAAAGTGTCTATATTTCCGTAAACGCGAGTGACACGTGGTGAATAAGTTGATATAAAGTAAAAAAACATCGCGATTCGCGAACGATGAATCGTACGGACGGCCTGGTGCAACGACGACGAGTGGTTAATAGCAGCAGCGCCAGTAGCGGACTTGGTCAGGATGGCACGGCCGATCAGGGTGGAGGCCATACCGAACAATCGGCTGGTCATCAACAAGATTCCGATAACAATTCACAAAAAGATCTCAATTCGAATCCAACCGTCGACGAGGATTCGGACAAAGCTACGAGGCTCACTCTTATGGAAGAAGTCCTGCTGCTCGGTCTCAAAGATAAGGAAGTTCGTAAAAACACACACACACATACACACACATATACATTGTTATCCCCTGTGCTTGTCCTTAAGCCGGTCCGAGTATAATTCTTATACGTGCTTCGATAACATTTGACAAGTGTCAGGCGACGATCCGAGAATCGTTCGTTCACGACAGTTGTTTTTGTTCGATCGTGCCGAGAAGTCCGTTAGTTTGCGCATAGACGTATGCTGAATTTTTTGCTGCGCTGTATCTTTCACTAGCTAGTGGTTTATTTAACATTGGAGATGTAGCTTGGTACAAAACAAGTTTAGCTATAAATATTGTCAATGTTTTTAATCCGTGCCAGTGACGTATACCTCGAAATATTGTTGTTTGAGAAAACATTTTTCATCGATGCAAAAAATAAGATCGATCGTTAATATTTTGGGGTTATGTATACGAAAAATACATTGTTGACATCGTTTTCAGGGTTACACGTCGTTCTGGAACGATTGCATAAGTTCAGGACTTCGAGGTTGCATACTCGCCGAATTGGGTCTCAGAGGACGCGTAGAATTGGAAAAAGCTGGTATGCGAAAAAGGGGTTTGCTGGCAAGAAAGCTGCTCCTAAAGAATGATGCACCCACGGGCGATGTTTTGCTCGACGAGGCTTTAAAACGACTCAAAGAGTACGATCCACCGGAGCCGGTTCAAAGTTGGATAGAATATCTCAGTGGTCGGTCTTATTAAAAAAAAGAACCTTAAATAACATTGAACGTTCGATAAACCGTTATGAGAAACGATATACCATTGTTTTGTAGGAGAAACGTGGAACCCTTTGAAATTACGATATCAGTTGAAAAATGTCAGAGAACGGTTAGCCAAGAATCTTGTCGAAAAGGGCGTATTGACCACAGAAAAACAGAATTTTCTTCTATTCGACATGACGACTCATCCGCTCACTGACAATCTGGCTAAAACACGTCTCGTCAAAAAGGTGAGTCGTACAATGCGTCGTTTTTATTTTGCAACCTCGTGCGTTGCTATTTGCGTGTAGACTTTTCCACTAGTACGTCGCAATGATTTTATGGAAGCGTCGAATATTTTAATCACAGGAAACGCTATCTTATCTCCTGCATGAATATAGACTACTCGGGAGTTCCATCGATGTATTCGTTCGTACCACTGCACAAAATAACATATATATGTTTATAGCACGTATAACAAAGTATATAAAAATATTAATAGTGTTACGCGATATATGATGAAGAGCTCTGACATGGTAATACACAGTTTTATTCGTCATAGCGATGGTAATAGTCGTACACAGAACGTTTATACTTTTTAATACAAAAAACTAACAACACACCGATACATACATCATAGTTAAGAAATATTATAGAAAATTACCTATTTATCATTCGTTTTTACATATACAAATAATTCCTTAACTCTCGATAGTCGCTGCTATTTTACGCGCGTTCAAATAAATCGAATTTCCGTTTGTTTTATCTTCGTTTCAGATTCAAGAAGCTGTATTGTGCCGTTGGGTGAACGACGCAGGTCGTATGGATCGTCGTACTCTAGCATTAGTAATATTGGCGCACGCAGCCGATGTTTTAGAAAATGCCTTTGCGCCTCTCTCGGACGACGATTACGAGGTGGCGATGAGACGCGTGAGAACGTTACTCGATCTCGATTTCGAGGCCGAAGCCGCGAAGCCCAATGCGAATCCCGTATTATGGGCCGTATTCGCCGCATTTACCAAGTAAATAGTCCACACGGGAGTGACTGTAGAAGAAGTTAAGGGAAAAAAAAAGAATCACAAGGTACGAGAAGTATTGGTTTAATATTAAACATAGCATGAACGAAACAAAAAAACAAAGCAAATATGGGATCATTCGTTTTTCCGTAATAACTGGTTTTGATGAATTCGTACGGATCGTAAATCAGACCCCAAAATCATCGTATGAAACGATCTCTCTTTTCCTCTCTCTCTCTTTCTCTCTCTCTCCGTCTCTTTCTATTTGTCACTTTGCGAGAATATAGCTCGTCGTCGGAAATATTCGTCTACGAAACGTGTTTTTTGTCGAAAGCTCGAAGTTAGAGAGATAGAGAAAAAGATAATGGCGCCCGTTCACGTTTAATATCTATAAGTCGAGTGGGCGTGCGAGTACTTCCGGCATAAACGTGCTATGCCAAATTCTACAAAATCTCGTCATTGCGATAAAGAAAAACGAAAGAAAAAAAGAAACAATATCTTGTAAAATAGTCAACCGCTCATTTCTTGACATCCAGGTTGCACAATACTCTCCAATCAAACATTTTCGATAACCGTTACCACCCCATATCCTTTACGGTCGAGTCGAGAGAAAAAAAAGGAAATATTACGAAGTTAAAAAGTAAGTCCAGAACTTTTTTATAATAGCGAGTCATTCAAATCGACACAGGCATCTACTTGGCAATGAAGCACAGACGGTTCTTGAAAGTATTATTTATAAAACGAAATATTTAACGATATTAAACAGAAAGAAATTACATATTCTTCGAAAGGACGTTCGAGTTGTTGGGGGTGGGTTTCGAGTTAGGTGACGCCTCGGAAAATTCTTCGTGAAAATGAGAAAAAATTCGGCACTTTTTGCTCCATGCGCGTTTAAAAAAAAACAGCGATCAATTATGTCTCTGGTCGAGTGTTCATCGCACCAAGTTCGGCAGTGCTCGTAATTTTTCCATTAGCGTAGATTTACCCGCGTTTCGAGTGGTCATCGTTTATCGCTGTTGTCACGCGGAAGGTAAATTCATTCGGTCGAATGGCACGATTCTTTCAATTATTATCTCTTACCTCCTGATGAATTCACAATCAGAATTGCGGCCGTTGGAATTTTGACTGTAATCGCGCCGGGTGTAACTGTTGCGCAAAAGATTAATAAACAAATCCGCTCGATCCGAGTTAGCTTGCTGGTCAAGCGTCTTAAAAAATCGATTGGGTCGTTCGCATCCGATATTTGTAGAGCCACTGTTGATAAGTCACGGCAAATTTGTATTATGTCTTACAATTAATAGAATGAGTAAAAATTGCGTATGAGAAAAAAGAAAGAAAGCAGAGAGCGGTGAATATTATGATTCGAATTATTTCGCAACGTCGAACCGCAGTCCGTAGATTAATCATGTCCGCGAATCACGTGTCTCTCTTGATCGACTTAGTAATTATACAATTTTTATCCGTGATTTGGAAAAAAAAGAAAAAAAGAAAAATACATTCTTCTCTTTGCCCCGATAGTTAAAACGCTCGAGGGACATTTACACGCTGATTAGTCTCAACAGGATCGATACACTCGTTTTGTTTCATATACCGCAAATATCTCGTTCTCATAAGGTGGCCTAGAGATTTCGCAATAAACCGAAAGATTATCAATCACCCCGATATCGTTCGTCGCATAGGAAATTTGTTGAATATGATTTTATTTCGTTGATTCTCGCATTAGTACGAATAACACAGCCAAATGTATAATATACCGCGCATTAGTAAGGTAAACCGAAGAAAATAAAAACAAAAACGAATTGTAGCCCCTCGGCCGTAAACCAACTCTGTTTAATAATCGAGATTTGTATGAACGTATCTTGTTTATACGCGACGTGTATGAGTGAAAGATGAGAAAACGTCGATCTATGATATCGAATCTTCGAAGTTGGTTCGCATACGTTTCTTGTATGTATCGAAGATTCTTTATCGTTCGACTCGTTTATGCAGGCAATAAGAATGCTTATCCTTCACATTTGCTCCTCGATACTCTCACTTCGCGCTATACATTCGTGTACAGAACTCGTGATAAAATTTTATATACTTTTACTTTGAGATCATTCCATTGCACTTGACTGTTGTATTCGATCGGTTTTTATGGTATTCATCGTTTGGCTTTTTGTCCTCGTTTATTTTTTCTTTTAAAGCTGATCTATGGAGCAGAAACGTTACCGTCACACAGGGAATTTTGTCCGGTAATCTACGTATTGTGGGAAACCGTCTAGTTCTTCGGGTGATGCAGATCCTCTCCTACGATGAAAGGGAATGTATTTTTTTTCCTCCCGGTTATTGTACGACTATTTTAACGAATCATCGATGGTCGTCATTGTTTTGTACACTATGATGTTTCTTTACCCTCTCCCCTGTTAAAATTGCAAATACATTAGCAAGTGTTGATACGTACGTGCAGTGAAAGGTTCACATTTTCCTGTTGTGAGTCATTGCAAAGTAGGACAGCGGTATAGTGTGTAACGAGGGCAATGCAAAACACAAAAGATTGAAGGAATAATTGTAAAAATGGCACTCGAGTGTTAATTGCGATTCGTAAGAGTAAAATCTTGTTGTAAACTAACCGAGTAATTTACTCACGTTTATAAATTTAACCCGATGGCTACTTAGGTGTTATATATATATATATCTTTTTTTCGAGGTCCTGAGAAAGGGAGATATAAGATTGACTTTCGTTTCATCGATTATTTCGCATTATTTGATTATATATTATAATAGGTAATTGTACAAACGTTTACAGATCAGATGAATATTACAATGTATTTACAATATATATATATATACATACATATATATATATACATATAAATACTTAATATCATTATTATTAGGTAATGTATTACAATAAGTATAATAAAAATGAATATTATTCGGAGTAAATGGTAAAGGGTATTTTTCTAGGGATCTTCGGTATCGATAAGGATATATTTATAGCACCGTCTCATATTCTGCGATTGCTATTGACAAACGAGTGCAACGAGCTAATAAGAACGAAAGAAAAATTGCAATTTGAGAAAAAGCTGTACAGAGGATTATTGAGATAAGTAGGAAGTATAATGTAAGGGAGAAAAAAAAAGATTTTTCGAGATCAACCAGCTCGAGATTTTTTGTGCCAATGTTTTTATCCTCTCCTAGATTTTATTTCATGGATGACTAGGTATTAGCAAGCTTCCGGTTTTATTTTTTATGTATGCATTCCTAAAAAACCAGCTCGTGATATGTAGAAACTTTCGATACAGGAGATACACGAGTAAGGAGATATAAAAAAATGTATAAACCGGAGCGATAGCAGGAAATTTTATCGGAGAAAAATATCTCGATGATTTTGAGACAGTAATCAGTCCTTATTGGGACAAATGCATGGAATATCGTGGGTCGCGTGTATCACGCCGTACTTTCCAGTTGTCATCCAATTCTGCTCCTTCTCGAACAATTTTTCGGCTTGTCCAGGCGCGAGACCAACGCAAACATCCGCTTTGACGGTTCGAAGCGATGCGACATCAGTCGGCAAAAAGGAATTTGCGAGTAAAACTTCGCCGAAAGGTTTCGTAAATTCCCATTTTATATCGCACATCAATTTACGATAATTCAAATCGCCCTTGAATATCACTAGAACTGATTCAGCTAGTTTGCCGTAGAGCGCGGGAGATTTTTCTTTCATATGGCTGATATCGTAAGGCTCGGTCCAGAATGATTCGAGCTGCAACAGGATAACGAGAGATTGTTTATATTTATCCGATACGCACTATTAACCCTTTGCGCTCGAGAGGTGCACTTTTAAATGGCGAGCAAAGTGTCTCGGGTGCAAAGCATTAAGTTCGAGACAATCTCGTGTACTTTCCATCAGGTTCTCGCATGTTCCGATGACAACAAAAATTCCATACCTCGACAGTCCATTCGTTCTTCCTTAAATGTTCCGCGCATACATCCCCAAAAGCTTTCAAGTCCTCGTTCGTCGAGTTTCTCATATTATCGATCGTCCAGTTAAAATCCTGGAGAGTAACGTCACTGACGAACCAAGGTATTCGTTTAACGTAGAATCGTACTTTGTGAGCGAGTCCGTGAGCAATTATAAAAGACGCCAAACACAAATCGGCAAAAAGTTCGTATCCTGCATTGTCAAAAATAAGGTCCACGATTTTCGTGACATTTGATTTGTCGGATTTATTCAACAAGTCCCAAATGACTTTCGTGTCGTCGACGAGAAGATCAGTGTCGAAAGAGTCCAATAATTCGACAGGATTGCCAAGGACGTTGCTCTCGGCGCCTCCGCTCAGCGATAAATCGGATCTATTGCCCCATAAATTGAGCTTTAATAATTTAACGAATTCGTGCTTTCGCTCGGCCGTCGAAACGTTGGAGGTACGATTTAGAAGACCCATTGTGTGTTTGGCGAAGAATTGTATACTGTTTAACGAGCTGATGAAAGCATTTTGCTTCTGCTTTTCGAAAGGATCGTACGTTTTTAGTAAATTTCTGTGAAAGAAGAAAATATTGCGATTAGGGAACTCTTCTTATCTCGAAAATGACATCCGACCCCTGATATGAATAATTTCATTATCGTCTAATGGAATTTTTTTCATACGGATTAACGCATTTGCTAAATTATTTTCTTTTAAATATAAGGTACTTTTACAGTGGGATTTACAGCGAGCGTTGGTTAATGGTAAGAAATTTACTAGAAAAATGAGAATGATAAGCAAGAGAAAATATAATATAAAATTAATTAATTATGATAGCGACAAATCCGTGAATATCCAAATAATTTGGCAACTTACGTTAAAACTAATGTTTGATTAAGTCTTCGATACATGTAACATTCGCTCAAAAGCCAGACTGTGTTGAACCAAGTGAACGCACGACCCTCGATGCTTTCTCGTGCTTTCAAATAATCGTTCCAGACGGTCGCGTCTCCATCCGCCTCGCTGTTATCCAAAATCAGAGGCGTCAGTCGCTTGTTAGTCATGAGTTCGTTTCTCAATTTGCTCACATCGCCTATAACTTTTTTCAATTCTTCCGAGGTGTTCTGAAAGTGAAATTCATTGTTCCAGCATTCGAAGCGAAAATCTGTAAGCTAAATTTTCGCATAATTGGCTTGTAGTGCTTATTACGCCTCCAAAGTTACGAATAATTTCCTCCTTGTTTCGACTTATCGTGTCGATGACTCCCGTCAGAATTACGGGCAGTCTGTCCTTTATTGTGACATAAGCGAAACCTCTGGGCAAAAAAAAAGAAAATTTGATGAACGTTTATAGGTTAAGTACAGTCATGAAAGTTAAATCAAAACGTTGCATAAAAGGAGAATAATACTTTTTGTAAACACCGGAAAGATGTTGGCCGAAGGGTGGCTCGATATCGAGCAATCCTTTTATATCAATCGTATCGTCCAAATGTGCCATTTTTACGATATTTTCAAATGCACCGTTGCTCGCCGTGTCTTCTGTCTTCACTATTCCCCTACCTACTGAAGGTATTGAGGCGAGTTGAATTTCTTATCAGACTTTTAGTTCACGTGACGGTCACGTGATCTTTTGGGGATTCGTGGAAAGCTATTTCGTAATTCGCGCTTGGTTGATCCTCGTTGAAACTGAAAATATATTAGATATAATATAGCACGTTATTACTGGATGTCATATGATTTTGCTCGATCAGATTGAAATTAACGCGTAATAACGCGTAATGGAAAACGTTAACATTGCAATCTTTGAGCTTATTGTTAGTGACAAGTTTGGGGTTGATTTTTATTTCAGGTTATTTCGAAATCTCGTGTAATATGCCGGTACTTTTCCGGTAGCAAGGGGCCGTGTTTTGAATCGACTCGGTTACTACGCCACTGACACTTCGAATGTTCCACGCATGCGCTTCGCAACGGATTGAATTCAACATAGTGGTAGATGAAAAAATCTTACGCCGTCTAAAATTTGTGATGATGTCGGAGCGTTTATTACCACTTTGCTTCGTAATTACAAGGTCATAAATATGAGCACATCGTGGAGATACGAGCAATCGATCTGAAAAAATGCTCGACAGCTTCGCAACAATACCGGTAAGTGTAATATAAACTCACACGTATAACCTAAGTTAAATCAAATTGTATTCGTCCCTACTGATACTCTCGAAAGTTTTTCATTCAAACGCATTATTTTCACGCGTTCCTTGTTTCATAGACACTTTCTTGTACCATCGCTGCCACATTTGCAAGTCGAGGGTCGACATCGTAAATTTTATATACAGTTTCGAAGGTTATTCACATACATATGCATACACCCATATATATATATATAACATATATATAGACATTCACGTAGTGACACCATACGGATCTTACAAGAAGCTTTTTTGCCGAGTGGAGCGAGATATCAAAACTTTCGTCATAATTCAGAAACAGATGGAAATGAACTTTACTAACAATAAGAATCAGAAGCAGTCTGGTAGTAAGATTAAAGAACGTTAAAGTGCCACATGTTAATTAGTAAATATTAATCATTCAACCGAATGCACGAGTATTATCGACTTGAATATTTTCGCTACATCGTGGATGACGCGTTATGGTCGCGATCTCAGCAAGCGAAGAGCGAATTCCGGAACTTGGCGGCAGAGGGAGGAGTTAAATATCTTTTCATCCAAATAGAAGACGTATGGTAGTTGTCGAATTGGAAATTCTTCGTAGAACGCGAATATAATATTATCGTTTCTGATTATTGAAAATTATCCGTTTAAAAAATGAAAACCAAAGTGAAAATATAAAAATTTTCCATGCTTCGCGATTAATCGAGAAAATCGTGAAGAATCGTAAACGATCCAGTGATATTTGTGTGTATTGATATAATTTTTCGTTTTAGACAGTATTCTCAACATTTTTCATCGAGAAGTCCAACTCCACGATCCTTCGTCTATACCGAATAGTTTTTATCATTGTATCACGAGATGGTGCGATGTGCAACGATGTTACTAATTACTACATACCATCGAGTGCCGGCATAACTCGCGACCCACGAATTCCAACGGGGTCTCGGCGTTCCTCGCGAAAGCCTTCACAGTTAATTCATCGCGAATCCGTATCGTCGAATTGTTTTCCGCCGCCGTCGACGTTCCGAAATTCTGATAATCGTTATTGTAGCCTGTTACGATTTATTAAAAATACTGTTTCTTTTTTTATTTTTGTTTATCCGTATTCGTAACGTACATCCTTGTCGCATCGCGCGAATGACTCGCGGTGAATTATTACCGCAGTTTATTTCGTAGTTACGCACAAAATTAATCGCGAAAGAAAAGCTATCTTTGAGAAACGTAAATTATCAATTAAATATTATTTGTTTTTTTTTTGTCATTTCATTAATATTATTGGATTGGATCTAAGAAACTTACCTCTCGGCAAGCGCTGCGACCTGCCAACTACGCATAATAGGGGACGGTGGTACAAAATGATCCCTCGAGGTAAAACTATCCCCGGCTGTTATACCGACTAAATATCACCATCTAGGATATTTTAAGTGAATTTCGTGCTCCTATGGCCGAGCCGTACAATATCTGCCAGTGTCGTGGCGCCGTTGGCAGTGGGAAAGTTTTTATCATAAAATGTTCAAAATTACTGTGCTCGATCTAAGGTAAGCTATTATTTGACATTATGTACTTTTAGTCTACGTACATATTATGTGATAGGTGTGCTTGTCTCAGTTTCTGTTACCAATTAGCAATGGAATTCCGCCTTTCATTACAGTATTCGAAAAAACATAGGTTATGTTTTGATGTTTTTTGTTAATAAGGTATTTGGGGCAAAACGATCCCTTCATAGAGTGGGCAACTTTTCATTCCTTCTCTATATCCCCACCCAAACTCCTGTTAGAACAATGATATGAAATCGATATAAAAAGGCTACCATCGCTAACCCAAATCAGTTACAGTCTCAACAGTCAAAAGTCACAGTCACAGCTTACATCGTGAACAGAACGAGTTACCGTTCAGTTCATCTTCGACAGTATAACATCGCGACTAAAAATGTATCATTAAAACGTTGCTCTACCGATAGTGCAATAAGAATCTGCGGAGGATTCTCCGCTGTTAAGTACCAAACAAATCTAAGTACAAAGATCGTAACTCGTCGAGATATAAAAATCGTAAAATGTCAAAATATTCTTGGACACAGTGAATTGCTGCAGAAATAAAAGTAAGCGAACTCGTATCAAGCGAACTCTTCTTATTCTTCGCCGAATCGCCAAGAACTATCGCAGCACAGCATCGAGTTCCTACAGATAACCTGCATCGAGCAATCAACGAAAGAGTGAGTCGAACATATTCTCGTATAATCTTTCGCGTAGTCAAAACTCATCAGCGGACAAAGTCGATAACGATAGTGCCATCGTAGTAGAAAACCCCTCCGAACCTATTTTGTAGTAATGTTTAGGCGAGGCTTCCGTTCTTGAGTAAAGGACTTAATTGCCCTGACTCGAAACGAGAAGTCGACCGTGTTTACGCATCCCCATACTCCGATTAGTCGGGCAGGTCGTAACCACCCCACTTTGGCGGTCAGAAAAACTCGATTTTTTCATGTATTTTTTAAATTCACTTAATGGTTTTTTTGGGCTCAATGTTATTCCACATACATTAAAGTGGATTCAAGTAAATTTTTATTGAAAACAGAAATAATAGTTGCAATACAATCAATTTTTCTCGAAAGCACGTTTTTCGAATTAGTGGGGACGATAATTTGGGTAATAATAGTCGGATATGTAAAATTTATTGTAATTGTAATAGCTATCATTGAGCGTAGTCTTTCTTGATTTTTATTATTTTTTTAAATCTGGCTACGTTTCGAAATAAAACGTATTATTTTCACCTAAGATGTTTTCATTCAAGATGTTTCATGAATTACTAATTTAAAAAAAACAACTACGCTCAATGATAGCTATTGCAATACAACAAACTTCATGCAAATATGTTTATATCCGACTATTATCGCTCGAGTTATCATCCGCGTCAGTTCGAAGAACGCCGTTTCGTGAAAAATGTATTGTCCGTCAATTATTGTTATTTTTTCAATACAAATTTACTTGAATCTATTTTCATGTATGCATGTACACATTAATATAATAACATATTTCTAATTAAGTCCAAAATACCATTAAGTGAATTTAAGGGGGTAAACCACTCTAGAACTTTCGAAAAAACGATTTTTTATAAATTTAAACTATACCTTAATATCGTAAAAATCACGTGGCAAAGTTTCATGCACGGGAAAAATCTGTAAGAGCTGGAATTTTGAACACAGCGCGGTCCCTTTCACTGCTCCATGCGAGCGTTTAAAATTTAAAACGCGTTTCTCTCAAAACAACAAATTTGAAGTCGGCCAAACCGATATCTCGAACAATTTTTGTACGATCGACTTGAAATTTTTACCGCACATTCAAAACTACCTTCTCCTCGACAGTACGTAGGATTTTTAATTGCATAGTTCAAATGTTTTCAACAATTTTCGTGCATTTTTTGTTTGCTTTTTTCCGACATTTTTTTCAACAACGGGCCATTTTAGCAAAAATCAATTAAAAAAAATCCTACGCAGCGTCGAAGCTGTTATCATACTATATCGATTTTTTTGCACCATTTATTCTCGAATGTAAAAGAACAAATATGTCGAGCGTGACAATGAAAACAAAAATCGAAGTTTGAAGTATTATTACCCCGGTCTGTACCGATATAACGCAGTGTGTCGCTTACGCGTACATTGACATTTCCTTGCGAAGTCGAGTTAATGGCTACGCAAGCCATCGTCAACCGCGAATTCAACTGACGGAATCCAAGGCTAATTGTCGGTCGGAAAATACACCCCGCGCGCCTTCCTCGCAAACTTTCCCCGAGTAGCTTGAATAGACGACTAATTATAATCTATTTCACATTGTCACCGCACACCTTCGCCTTACTAATATTCCCACCGGAAACTTTATCGTTCTGAAAAGCGACGCGTAGTACGATAATTATTCATAAATTAAAAACAAGACCGCAACCTGCTACAAGCCCAAACTTTTTCTCTAATAATACGATTACAAAATACATCGATTAACGACCCGCAACATTTTCAATGATTGCGGCATCGGTGAACGAGAGCCCACGTTTTTTTTTCGATCGAAATAGGACGATTTTTTCTTTTCATCCCTTACGTTTTCCCTCTCTCATCCCTCAAAATGCGCGTACAGTGTGTACGTAAGAATTCTTGAGTTCACAGGTCTTGTGGCAATACACCATATATAAGTACGGGGAATAAGTTTACCCCGTTTGATCTCTGTACTATTCCCAATAGACCATCCCCTCTAAACCTCGCCCCCCGCCGTTCGAGGTTTCGATATTCTCGGAGCAAGCACGAGGCATGAGAAGAAGCTTGCCAAGTCGTGGGTTGTAGACCGTGGGGGCAGGGGCAGATTCTTCGCAACTTCCGCACCCCCGTTACTCCCCCTACCTCTCCCCCATTTAACCCCCTTACGCATTTCCTCATCCCTCACTCACGTCTTATGTACCGACGGACTTCTTCTCAAGCCTCTCGAGATTTACTCGTGAGTTTTCCGATCTCTTTGCCCCCTTTGCACAAGTAGCCCCCCCCCCCCCCCCCCCACCCTCTTCAACCCTCCCAGTATACGCTTCGTTAGCTTTTGTTAGCCCTCGCCCTCCCTTCCCCGGGACGTACCGTTCCCATCTCACGCCCAAAACTCACGCGTACTTACTCTTAATATTGCTAAATTAAACTCACTTCCACAACGTCCGGGGGGAGTCTCACCGCGATACGTAAATTTTCCACACAGCACTCGTTGCATCAATATATTATATTACTCAGGAGCGAGCCTCGGTGCGGCGCGGCATTATTAACGTCCCTCCGTTCGCCATCTCCCGTCGGGCTCGATGTTTGTTCGTGTTATTTTTTTCTTTTTTTTTCTTATTTACTTATTTTTATCAGCTCTTGGCTCCTGCGTTTCACGCTCGAAACGTTTCACGCCCGATGTCGACCGACCAAGTTGAATTGACAAATTTGTCGTCTCGTTCATTTAGGAATTTGGCGCGCCGGATACGCGTTTACAGGAGACGCGAGACACGAGGGGGTTCACGCGCTTAACCCAGATTTAACGCGTTGCGGCGCGTGACCAAGTTTTCTCGGTCAGCACAAAAACGTAGATTGTGAAACACGTTACGTTCGCATACAGTAATTCCGACATTATCTCGACACGACCGTGTGTATGTGTGCATATACAATTTCTAACGGTATAATATTGTTATATACATACATTTATGTATATATATATATATATGTATAGAACGATTTATATAACGAGATAAACGTACGTATGAGGCGAATGAACATTTTTGAAAAAAAATTTGAAGGTAACGTAATATGGTTGTAATATCGTTATACATACATACATACATATATATACGTCATGTGTAGGGAGCGATTTATGCCACGAGATAAACCCAAACGTACCTACGAGGTGAATAAAAAAAAAAAATGGTTGCATAAAAATCGAGAAAACAAAAAATACAGAAACGCGAGCGTGCGCATGCGCACTAGTACATACTAACAAAAATTCGTATAAATTTAATCGTGTAATATTTTACGCTTTTACGATTGTTACCCTCCCTCCCTCCCCCCACCGTTTTAAGCGATAAACTTCCGGTAGTCAAAGGAACTCCCGTCGTACGGTACTTCGACATTGCGGACTATCATGCGGAATTAAATTTTAATGTATAACGGACGTTGAAGGGATGTAGAGGGTTTGGTTGATGGGGGAGTGAGAGAACGGAGTCGAGGTTCTGAGGGGATGTAGTTAGGTTATCTCCGTCGAAGATCGGACGGGGTTGAGGGTTGCGAAGCTTCGGGCTATATTACGTATATAAGGATATTATCGTGTTATCGTAGAGATGAGGAAAACGAGACGACCAATAATGGGGCACGGGCGAGCTTATACCCTGCGAGCATCCCTCCTTGAAAATCGTTCGGTTTCTAGAGGGCGTAAAGGCGTGTATGCGCGTCTCTTACAGCCTTTATTCTCGCGTAGGCTTCTTCAACGTATTGTGTAAGACACCCCCCACCCCATCCTTCCTCACTTTCTCGTTTTCTGCCAGATTTCAACCTGTTTCGCCGGTCTCTTGGAGTTTCCTCTTTCGACACCCCTCTCCAGAAAACGTTCACCATGTCACCCTGGGGCTCGTCTCTCGCTCTCTCACTCTCTCTCTCTTTCTCTCTCTCTCTCCCTCCCGCCCTCGCGGATGCTTTTCGAGCGCTGTTGAGGGAGGTTTAGCGAATGTAATAGGGTAATTGTTATGCCCAGGCACGGTAAGAGAGACCGAGGATCGAAGCCCCGTGTCTCCGATAAGCCACGGCCCGAGCGCGTGGGGGCATACTTAACGGACTTGACTTTGGGAAACGCGGCAGAGCTGACACACAGTCGCACACGTGTGCATACATACACACCCACAAACACACATACACAAAGAGATACGTAGACAGTATTAAAGCCTTGGGCACGTGTATTATATGCGAGGGTGTCGAAAGCTTTCCTGCGGTACGACCGCGAATATGTTCCCTCACGAATATCATGGATTCGGTACGTTACCAAGTGTGTGTAGATACGTGTATAGTGCATGATAAATACAATGTGAATTACTAAAAAGTTGCTGGGATGAAAAATTTACGATTGCGTAGTAAAGAATTTTTGTCGCGAGATCTGGAAAGTTCGTTTATTCGAGGATCGAAATTCGACTAAAAAACACTATGTAAATGTTGAAGGATTGCAAATATTCCCTAGGTAATTCCTTTCGTATCGTGGATATTCTCTAGACGGGCTTTCGTGCATCATAAATGTTCCCTAGGTGGTCCGGATTCATCTTAAATATTCACTAGACAGCACGTACCCATGGCGAATATTCCCTAGATGCTCGGTACGTATGGGTTTGCGTATGATTATGTACCGTTGATCTTTCCCTAGATAGCACGTACGAGCTTCGTTTATTCCCTAGGCTACCGTCGACATTCGTCGTAAATATTCCCTAGATAGCCAGTATGCATGCCAAATATTCCCTAGATAGTCCCTATGGATGATTAGGTAAGATTAATTACGGTCGTTTTTTCCTGCGTAGCCCGTATGCGTTTTAGTTATTCCCTAGACAGTCAAACTTATGAAAAATCGAATCTCGAATATACTTTCAAATAATTGATACTCGATGGCGCGAATCTTTTCGAGCTTACGATCGAAAATCGAGCCCTAGATCTGTCTCATGAACAATTAACGGAACCTGACTCTATCGCCTTTTTGGCACGTGCTAACGGGAAATTTTCATCGTGCCCAAAAATATGGAGATCGATGATTGTCCAAATTGCATTAGATCTCATCGCCTTGACGCGTCCGCGCCCGCGGCAATATAATTGATTACTGGTGCAATCCATTTGCGCGACAAAAGCTATTGTCGAGCCAACGACGAACGTTTCGATCGAGATGAGAATATGCGAGTTTAGATGTCACTCATCGCAATTGTGTCATCGCATTTAGAATCGCGATGGAAAATACTAATATTTTCATTTATATGAATATAAAGACACACATACATACACACTATGCACATACTTTAATTATCGACGGGCATTGAAAATGCCGGCGACTATGAATTGTTGTTTCGCTGTTCGCATTAACAACACCGAGCTAACAATAACTAACCGTACCCCTCCTCCGCCATCCGAACCAAGCTCTCGAGTTATATGTGTTTTGGATCATAATTTCGCAACATCCAAGGTTGGTTTCAATACACACCGCTGATCGATAGACGTTCCGCCGTAATTGTGCGCTGTGCTTTTAACAAGGCAAGCGATCGAGAGAGTGAGAGAGAGAGAGAAACAGAGAGAGAGAGAGAGAGAGGTATCCCAAGCATATTCAATTACCAGACCTCGCGGTTGTTTCCCAACGAGTTAACCAAACCTACCCCTGTACTCAACGTATATAAATTTCAACGTCAATCGCTGATATTCGGGATCGAATAATTCAACGTGCCTGTTAATATAGATACGTTAAATATTCAGGCCGTAACGTCAAATGTGCTGGACCGTTAATTTCTTACAGCTTATAAGGGAATTTAAATTCTCGGTGTCGGATGACGACGGTATTACTGATGAGTGAAATGCGATATTTTCGTAAATTCGGCCACGTGCTTTCGATCGAAGGACGAATATTACTCCAGCTTTTTGTTTGTTTTCTATGCAGATAGACCAGTGTGTTCAAAGTGAAATTGTACGAGAACGTCGACGGTTTAGACAGTTACTCGATCCTGCCTGTCGCAGGATTGGCACGAATTTCATAAGATTCCGGATATTTTTTTTTCGAAAGGTAGGAGAAGGAAGTCTGAGAAAATCATGAGAGAGACCATGAGAGACAGAAAATAATTTCTTCCATCGTCAAGACCCCGTTCTCCATGTAAACATATTTCTCATCCGAGCACCGAAAAGACTTTCTGGGGATGTTGCAATTATATTCGTACAGAGAGGGAGTGAGAGAGAGAGAGAGAGAGAGAGACAGGGAGCGAACCTCGGGGTTGTGTATCCTTTATAATTACAAGCGAATCCCTTTTCCACCCAAACCCAAACGAAATCCTAGAGTAAACTCGAGAACGTCGTATTTTAGCAAATATCCGCATGTAACATTTTTTTCGTTCGTCGTTCGGAATCATCGTTCCAGCAGTTTTTCCCCGAATTGCAGTTGTTTAAACCTCCAGTTGCGATTCGATCTTGTCCAAACAAAAAAAAAACAAGTATCGTGGTTTTTCAAATAAAATTCACCGCGAGATAATCGTCGAGCATGGAATTTATCCTTGCGAATAACCCTTTCTTCGTTCCCGTCGCGGTAACCGCGTTGCAATCGTGATGTTATAATTCAGTCGGGTGGAGTTGATGAACTCGTCAGATAGATTTCCGAGTGCCAGTCTCGAGGAATCGGTATCAACGTGTTCATGTACGTAGCCACGGACAGTACGTAACATTCGCGAGCAATCGAGGGAGGGTCGAGGGGGAGGGGCTCATGAGGAATTCGCGGAGATTGCGAGTGAGGCCGGTAGACGGCGAATCCGTTAGAGATTCACCGGTAGACAACAACTGGGCATCGCGGAACGGATCCCTGCTGATATACACACACCGAACGATCGGAAACGCGAGAATACGCGGGAACGTTCTCTCCCGTGAATTTCCAACGAACGCGGCAATGGATATGGAGGCGGCCGGGGAAAGGAGGGAAGGGAAGAGAGTCGACGGGGTGGGGGTAATGGCCCGTACGAACAGAGTCACGCGGTTAGAAATTACGATTCGAATTCCAGAGGGCTGGGAGTAACAGCGAGCCAAGCTTGCCAGAGAGAGCGAGAGACAGAGAGAGAGAGAGAGAGAGAGAGAGGCAGAAGGCATGGGTTGAGGGAAGGGTGAAGGAGGGATGAGAGAGAGAGAGAGAGAGAGAGAGAGAGAGAGAGAGAGAGAGAGAGAGGCAGAAGGCGTGGGTTGAGGGAAGGGTGAAGGAGGGATGAGAGAGAGAGAGAGAGAGAGAGAGAGTCAAGGGAGGTCAGGGTAGAGGAGAACTGCGGCAGTTGACCCACGGGCCCGATTCCGAGCGCTCGTGCAGCTTCGACCATTTGGCATTCTGGAATTGTAATCGCTTCTCTACCCGTGGTGGGCGCGTACACACGCCACGATTTCCCCCCCCCCCCCCCCCCCCCCCCCCCCCCCCCCTCTCCCTCCGTCTACTGCCTGTAGTAACGCTATTCTCTCTTATATCCATCTGTCCATCTATCTATCTGCCTTGCCTATACTCATGGAAGTGCCCACTTTCATTTCGACACTGGCCATCTCCGCAGATCCGAATATATGCGGACATACAAACCAAGGGTAGCACCTTCTTCCTCGAAATTCCATTTTAATTAATTTCCTCGATTAGGCGTGTACGGTTTTGCCATTACCGTCATAGGTACCCTATGTTTCTCTGGAATGTAAACGCGAGGGGGGGATCGAGTATGCTAATTTTTTGGCACTAGCGATCATTCTATTCCTCATATCGATTTCAAGCGAAACAATGTGATTGTCATCGATTTTCTTTCATTATAAATTACGTTGTTTTACGAATTTTGATAGTCGTTTGTAAATGTTCGTTGACGACGAATAACGATTATTACGAATGATCGACCGAGGTACGAGTATGTTTTATTATCATCGAGCATATGTATTTTAACTCGGTAAATTTTCGAAAAAAATATCTATCGTGAATTTTAAAGGACGCGATGACTTTTGCCAAAAACATAGTTTTTATGGGTGTATCTTTCTCGATTAGGGTTGACACGTAACACGATGTAACATGGTCGGTTGGAGGTGATCGTACGAATAATTGCATTTTTTTTAGGCGAAGGGTACTCGCGTTGTCGCAGGGTAGTATTTTACAGCACTGGTGCAAATGACCCCGTTTCCTCTTACTGTATGAATATACTCATGATGCATTCTAGATTCCTGCAAATGTTTGGTGAAAATAATCACCGGATACCTTTGTAATTGAATTCTCTCGACCAAATGCCAGCGAATGAAAGAATAATATGAGCTTTGTAAGCTTCTGCTATCGGATCGGGTCTCGATGGGGCCTCGATGCTCGTGGCTGCAGATACATGTGGATAGTTCTATCTTCGAACCTTAATATTTCATTGGCATATTTGTTTGGTAACTGCAATTCTTTGTGACTTGCCACTAAAATTTTCTTTCTTTTTCATAAATTTGTAAATAATTTATTAATCATTATTGTAAATACTTCGAAAACAACGAACACCTTTTCATCGTGTTGAATAATAGACTTTGTTGTGTTATTTTACAATCTGTTTCCTCGCGAAATTCTTTTTTTTAACGTTGGTTATGCAGCAATATTATTTTGATCTGCGACATATCGTTGAAAAAATAATGACGTTTTTAAATTAAAGATGTGGTTTGAGGTTCCACTGAAAGGGACAAAAGATTGTGACATAAGCTGGAATGATTTTAAAAAAAATTAATGCTTTCGATACAAAGTGGGTCTTGTACGTTCGTACACTTTAATCCTTCTTGGCGTCTAGTACCCTTCCCAACGAAAAGCACCCTTTGTCGTTTCGATCCCTCCGGAGAGCGGTTTGCGTTTTCTCATTCTGTTGGTTTTGGTAACCGAGAAATGGCGGGTACTTACCCCGGGGCTGACGTCGAACGAATTATGAATCAATGGGAGGGCATGTCAGCAGCTCCAGCTATTCATGCAAGTGGTAAATTATTTTGGCCCCCTATGCCCTTTAAATAAATTTGAAACTTCCAGTTACTGAATCTGACCCACTTTGTAAATCCGTTCGGAACAGCACCAAGGAAGTGAATGACCGAATGGTGAGTCACGAGAAACTTTCGCCAATACAATTTTGTGGCGAGGTCCGAGAATATCCTTTGGCGGACGTACGAATCTAAAAAACAAAAAAGCTTATGCAGCAAAAATATTGATGACGAGATTATGTTAATATCGTTTAGTGAAACCGCGTACGAAGTGTATTTGATTAGTGAAACAATCCAGCTTCGCAGGAAAAATTTTTTTTTACATAGGATAGATTATTTGCCCGTAGTAGATTGTGTCAGTCACTGGTCAGACGTGCTTACTTACGCAGTGGCGAGGCCTCGCCTAAAGTAGGTACTGATCGTTAGCGATCAAACGTGTCTATTTACCCAGTTCTTCGCCCGAAGTAGATGCTGCCTGTTACCGGTCAGACAAGCCGACTTACGCGGTGAAGATTCTCCGCCCGAAGTAGATTCTACCAGTAACTGGTCAGACGAACATTTCCTCGGGCTCCAATTTTCGTATATCCTCGTACTTTTTCATTCAATCGACTTTGGATACATCGTGAACAGAAAATTTATGCGAGTTTTCCGGATATAGACCAAGGCGTGTAAAATATTTCATGCAACAAGGTATCTCTTGTTCGTGATGTATACGATGCGATTGAGACATGACATAACAATTTTCGCCAGTCGTGAGATAGCTGTCGTAACGATTTACGATATGGTTCTAGTATCCCATTTACGTATATATATATATATATATATATATATTTCACCGATCTTCATACGGTCGATACGTACTAAAGTGATAAGATACTCGCGTAACAACAACGGGGTTGCGAGAGAGTTTTCACGGAAGTGCTTCCGAACGTTTTTCTTACGAATCTGCTATACAGCCATACAATGTGTTCGTGGCTGGAGAAACGTTGCATGTTTTATGCGTCTCTATATCCGTTCGACATTTTGGTTTGGTAACTCCTTTATGTAGTATAAATAATATATGTACGATGTATATTACGAGGGTTAACAAAAGCTTGTTTTTTTTTAAATAAGATATCGGCTTTCTCCTCAATTATCGGGATTTTGTACTAAAATATAACATAACGCGAAAACCAAAAAATCCTGGAGACGATTTTGAAATACCTTTCTAATTTTACGACGTCGATTTTTCAGTAAAAACGAAACATTCGATGACCGATTCGACAGATTTGCTAAAATTTATAAAATTCGATAAAACTACTCTTAACATTCAAGTTTCAAGTTTCGTTAACTAAAAGTAACAACATACAAGTTTGGAAAAATGGAATATCGATAATGCACTGCAAAAAAAAGTCGATCCGCGTCTACGAACGTGCCAAAAAAGTTCGAAATGTGCTATTTCAAAATTCTCGAAATCTTATTTTCCAAAATTTCAATTTCATCCGAGCCCAAAATTTGTTCGATCCGACCCCTCGATCCTTTAGATACTTTTGTTCGGGCTCACGTAATTTTAATACCATGAAATGTGCGATTCCTCGTAAATTGTCGATCGTCGTAGGTTTCGTACGTAAAAAAGGAAAAAATGTTGCATTTTCATAGTCGCTGGAAACGTGTTCTCGATCTGTAAGGTAAGGCCCGTTGCAAAATTCACATCCGTGCGGCACGACGGATCGCACCGGTAACCACGGGGGCTGTATGCCCGGTGGCCCGTTGAAAATTTAAAAACGCCGCAGACCGTGCTCCCTGAATATACTATGTACCATAGAGAAATTTATATATGTATATATTTCTTGCTTCTTTTTTATCTTGCTCGTTTTTCTTCGATCGCCAATACGGAAGCCTCTCCCGTCCTTCGGTACAGGTATATACGAGCAAGTGGTAATAATATGGAACGTGCGGACAAGTCAGCCCGTTCGTTTCTCTCGGCCAACACAGGACGAGAGCTTTTCGAGCGTTACACACGAACGAAGGATCTATAACCATCAACATGGTCGGTTCGAGACGCTGCATATATATATATATAGACACGTGGTTCTACCGTAAAGACGATACGACTCTCGTGCTGTCTGAATTTTGATTCCCGAAGCGTGTCTCTTCTTTATCTCATGAAAATAGAAGATAACACCGTTTAGAAAAGTCGAGACTGAACAAAAAGAAAAAGAAACATTCTTACCATACTTTTTAAAAATAATGTAAACGACGTATCGTACTATTAACCTTGATTTTTCTTTTTCATTTCGACCCGATTTAGTGCTTTGTGCCTTGGACTATATTCGTCCAAACAAACGATACGGCCAAATTCGTACTTCGAGAAAATTATATTTTCGAAAAATAAAGAAAAGTAATTTTTCGCATTGTTTGGCCACGTCTCTTCCGTATTAAAATGCCTTCGAGCTGTTCAATTAACAAACGAGCGTAAATACGTAACAAACACAACAAAATACGAACAAATAGAGCTGAACGAGAGATTCTTTTCGGTGAATAATAACGAGACGAGGGATTTGAAATTTTAATTTAATATGTTACTTTGAAAATTAAATATCGAACCGAAATGTACCGTATGACCTGTATAGAGGATTTAAAGAATCCTCGTGTACGATATTCTCGATTAAATCCAACGTACCGTGGAGCGTGTAGCGCCTCTCGGTATCTGGCTAATGAAAAATTGCATTATTTTCAGATACGTCATAGCTCTCTGACGTACGATTTGGTATTGTGAGCATGGCCGAAGCTTAACGCTTCGTCGATCTTTTACGAAGCACCGGAGTCGGCGCTGTCCAGAGAAGTTCGATGAACCGGTGAAATGCGAAAGTCAGGTAATCACGCTGCCCCCCACCCCCTGTCTCTGTCTCTCTGGCTCACTCTCCCTTTCGGTCGAGGGATCATTCTTTTTCCCTGAGTAGACCCGCTCGTTTTCCCGACTCCATTGTAATATTGTGGCAGCCAGTGGTAGTCGAAGAAGAAAAAAGACGAGTGGACGCTACCCAGGAAAATGTAAAATATATTCCAGTTATCACAGGAAGAGGAAGAGAGAAAGGGAGATAAAGAAAGAGAGAGAGAGAGAGTGAGCGAGAAAGATATTCCATTTGTTTCGTTTTCCCTTTACAATCGGGAGATCGTTAATTCTGTTCGCCTTATAAATGATGGCGGATTTTTCGACTGTCAGGGTATTTTTTTTCTCTTTTTTCAATTGATAGTGAAACAGGATCTTGGGAAAAATACATCTTTTCGTAATGAAATCGATTAATTTTATTCGGATTAAATGATCGTATCTTTCGACAAATATATTATAATCGATTAAAAGAAGATATTTTAACAAAATTTAAAAAAAATTTTGTTCCAAACGCCGTTTAGCGTCGTAAAAAATTAATCGAATTTATGAAACGTTTTTTTTTTTTTAATTTATTTCTTCTCGACACGTTTGTCAATTTTCAACTCTCGAGCGAAAATTGTAGCCACGAGGAGGCAAGGAAGATTGATCAATTGACGAAAAACAAACAAACAATCGTTGAAGGGGTCGTTAATAAGGGAAACGAGGGTTCGTCGTATTAGAAAACGTGCCGTTCAACCGGAAAATCTACTTCGTCCAAGTTTTCGCGAAAGTTTGTAACATCGGATTTTGTAATTCGACCCTCTCTATAAACATAATAAGGAGACCTTTTCGTCGAATCTGCGCTTCTCTATGCATGAGATTCGTCGGTACGAGAGGCGATGAACATACATCGAGTGAATTACGCGGTGGGACGACGAAGGATGAACTTAATCCACGTACGATATGCGTCCAGCCATTATACACCGCGTATATGCCGCGAGGTTATTATACTTCGCGTAACGATTAATCCTTGGCGCGGGATGCGCTATTATACCGAGGAAATTGTCGACGTCGTGGAATCACGTAGATAACTATATATGTACACACTTACCGGGGGTAGCTAGCAAATATCGGAGTTCCGCTTAATCCGACGATTGAAGATAGCGCGGCTCGTTTCTAAGCTCCGACAGTTTTGGACCCTCTTATTGTTAGCCGCGACGACAACGATCGGAATATCATTTTTTTTTTCGTACGATCCGCATAGAGAGAAAGAAACGATAATCTTTGTTTTTTTCTTTCTTTTCATGAATAATTCGAACGAGAAATAATTTTTAACAAAAACGCGAATGTATTAATTCGCGAAATAACAACGAAAAGTGACGTTTGATTATCTCATCGTTTGTTTTTTTTTCCCTCGTGAATTACGCGAACGGAACGTTATTTTAATTGCAAACATTACTTTTCATCACGTTTACGTTAATAACGAAAACTAACGATCGATTTTCCAATATTTCATTGGGCGTTGGTTATTGTGATGAAAAAATAATTTATCGAAAGATTGACATTTACCCGCGCTTAAAATACAAACGACGGAAATACCCTCAAATTCGTCGATAATTCTTTACTCCCGAATAAATCAAACGAATCGAATTATTCGAAAATTAACGAAAATCGGTTCGACTCTTTTTGCATAATTCCATCGTAAACACACGATCGATTGACAAATAATAATTTTTATTTTTCACATTCCCGTAAGCAATATTACCCGTACAAAAAAGATACTTTTTCGCGCGAATATAATAAACGATAGATCAATTGCATATACACTTACCTGCAATATAATTAACGAGGAGATCAGAGGCAAAAAAAGAAACATTAAAACAAACATGAAACAAAATTAGCAAAACTCTGATGTTAAGACTCGCAATCGTCCGGCCATATTTATTACACGTCGAATGGTACTTATAAGAATCTGTCTTTCTCCCTCTCTTTGTCACGTATCTCGCTAAATAACAACATTCAACTCAACGACGCAAAGCATAATAATATTAATATATAATGTTTAACATACAATATAATGATATCATTATTCCAATAGATTTTGTTTTCCCACTTATCGTTACTTCGTAATGTTTATATACACATATATACGTATATATATATATATACACGCATATATATATATATATATATGTATATATATATATATATATGTATTTTATGTGTATAGATACAATCGTCGCATTAAATCACTTCCATACGCGTCAACGACTATAATATCGCCAATTATGCCTCTTGTTCTCTCGTCTATTTTAATCATCCATTTCTCGATTTTTCATCCCACTTCGTTTATTTTATATATATATATATATATATATATGTTATCGTAAGCTAAAGTCAAAATATCTTTGCTAAGGTTTACCCTTGTTTCGCCGCTTCTCCGCGAAGCATTCATTTGGGAGTGGGGGGAGGGGGGCGGCAGTGGATGAACCAGACACGGCTTCGTCTCGCAAATGTTTTTTTCGATCGCCCGTCCGAGCGTTCTTATTTTCGATAGTAGAAAGGAACGCGTAACATCTCTCCGCTCGCATCATCAAGCTAATTTTTTGGTATTTTGTGTGTTTTATTTTATTTTATTTTATTTTATTTTTTTAATTCTACGACGTAAATTTATAACTTATGTACTTCGTGGCCCGGAGAACGGCACTGTTTGAATGAAAGAAAAACAAAAAAACAAGAAATGATAAACGTTCGGTGAAACAATCGTGAATATTTTTGACGAAAGAGTGATTATTATTTTTGTTGAGAAAAATTGTTACTTTTAATTAGCCCGTAATTATTTGAATTAATCGTTAGAATGTAATTACGTTGTAAGGATCGTTGTTAACGATAAGATTTTTTGTTTCATTCGAACAGTGCCCGATATCCTCGGCTTTCGTATATTTACAGTATCTTTTGTTTCTCGTCGTTCTTTTTCGTACTTGGGGCTTTACACCCTCTCGCGATTGCTCTGTTTTTCCCCACGATTTTCTCTCTCGCTCTCTCTCTCTCTCTCTCTTACTCTCCCTCTTTTTTTTCTCACTCGCGTCAATTTTTCACCATTTTTTATTCTAGTGTAGTTCTTTTTTGCTCGCTTGTTTTTAAATCTTATCCCTTTGTTCTCATCTCTTTCTTTATCTCTCTCTCTCTCTCTCTCTCTTTGCCTTTCTCTCTAGAACGAGCGAGTCTTCGTGCCACGTTCGCAAATTTACGAGATCCCTAGTGGAAAGGGGACGACTCTTCTCCGCTCTCCAAACCTACGCAATATATACATATACCTCTCTTCTCCCGATTCCCACTCTCGTCGAATCGTCGTAGAGTGCGCGAGAAAAGTATCATACAGCGGATTTTTAAAGGGTGGTTTTTCGCAAAGTTCGATATTTCTCGTTGTGAAAAATCGTACCTACTCTCTCTCGGACCTATCGCTAAATGGCGTCGTGGTATCGCTTTGAGAAATGCAAGCTTTTACGCTACACCCCCTCCCGCACGCCTTGCTACCCCATCCTCAAGGGTTCACTAGCCAAAAGCGTATTTCATCGATCGAAAGTCTCTCTTCGCGTTTTCTTGCTCCCTCTTTTTTTTGTTCGTATCATTAAAAACCTATTTTGGAAACAAGTAACGTATAGAATCATGGGATTCGGGTCGAAGCGTCCCGCGATCATTTCCCGTTTATACGAATAATTCGAATAATTATCGTCGTTGTCGTCGAATGGTTCGCGTATGTGTGGGTGATACGTAGATCGGGCAAATCGATTTTGTCAAAGGATCAGTGGCGTGTCGGCGACGAGTCCGACCGGATCTCAAGGGATCACTGATTAATCATAGCCTACCTGTTTCTCGAACGCGCCACCCCACTGATCTTCCCTTTGGCCAGGGGTTCAATGGCACCGAGGGACGCGCGAACGTTCGTCGGATCGTGCCATTCGATGTGTTTGACGCAAATTCGCCAAAGGCATCGGCTTACGGGGGCGCGGTAAACTCGTCGCAAATCTCATGGCCCTTTATATCCTCGATCCGATCAATCCCGTTTTCCCCACTTCTCTCCCCTCCTTCTGCCTCGGACACTTCGCTTCATCCGTTTGTCCCCTGGCCTGGCGATGGACCATCTCCTCCTGTACCTGTTGCTTTATAAACTATACTCGGGGCACGTTGAATAATGGATAGCTCCTAAATGCAGGAAGTACCGATATACGTAGAGGGCGTTTGGGGTACAGGCCGATAGTCTCGTCATGGTTCGACCCTCTTGTATCATTTGCAAAACGATTTTACGACGGGGATCGGTTTCGACCTAAACAAATCTTGAGGTTAAGTTCAAAGGTTCGAACGAGAATTGTTTGACAACAGTTTTGAAAAAAGTGTATGCGTAAGACAAACGTTAGACCGCAATTTAAAAGGACGACAAAATTGTGAGTGATTTTTTGAGGTGGGCGGCTAGGTAAATTTATATTTAACATCGAATTTTATTGAGCTTTTTGAGACTTTTCGAGTAGGGTGAGGTCGAAAAAAATAACATGTGAAACGGAGAGTGGAGAAAGGAAATTTTTATATAAAAGTGTGCGTAAAATGGGATTACAGATTCGACTTCGTCATTCGGATTCAAACTGAATTGGCCTCTTGAATGATAATTTCGACGTTCGATCGAGCGGGAATGATATAAAAAAGGTAAAAGTATCGAACTTCGTAGCTTGTTTTTCAAAGTTTTTCAGTTATTTTCCTTTCGAAAATCTGTCCGGGTAATGGGTCTTCGTTATGTAAAATTTTTCATACGCGAATTTACGAGATTTTAACACAAATATCAATGTTTATCAAAGCTTTGTTCGATCAATGTTTATATTTTTTGGGGGAAAAAAATAAAACAAATCGATAGTTAAAAATCAATTGAAATAAAAATGTATCAATAAACATACACCGAAATTTACGAGAGTGCTTCGTACGATTACGAAAAATTGAAAAAAACAAAAAAAAATCGTACATTTCGAGAAAAATCGTCTGAAAATATCGCAATTCTGACAAATCAGCGCCAAAGCTTTTCGCGTCCGTTCTAAAAGCAGCTCAGAAGTTTTTCACTGTCAGTTGGCGCAGCTCGGTCGAATGCAACGGAACGAAGTGGTTCTGACGTTTTAATCTTCGAAATTGCAGATGAGTTTTGCGGAAAGATGAATGTACCCGGGTATTCGCTGTACGCGTGTAAAAATAAAGCCTCTGGGGGGGGGGGGAGGAAGGATTCGAAGAGAGATATATCTATATATACACAAAAAGTTTTTTTTTTTACAATCTTTTAGACCGACGTCAAGGTGCTTTTTTTTAGGAGGATGACACGTTTAAAATATAATAATATATATTTATATATACAACCACCCAGTTTTTCTTCTACTGTTTGTTGAAAAACTTCAAAAACCAAAACAACGAAAAAAAAAAAAATACGAAAAAAGAAAAAAAACCGAGCACGAGAAGACCGAGAGACTTTTGAATGTTTCAATTTACGATCGTAGCACGACAAATTCTCCCCCTCTTTAAATATCGAATTTCTCTTTACTTTTCGCTCGATTGCAAACGCATCGGGTAATAATGGTGCTTTTTTTAAATTTCATTTTTGTTACGTAAATAATTCGTCGTTGGCACGTTCAGCGGGAAAATACGTCGATCCGCCACTATACAAACAGGGACGGAAATAAGGTCGAGTTTGGAAGGGAGAGTAGGGGGAGGGGGGCGGCTACCTAAAAATATACCAACGGGGAAATTGTTTCGCTGTGAGAGATATTTTTTTTTTTCCTTCGTTTTCTATATAATATGCTCTTACATTATTACAATGTTACACCGAAAGCGATAGTCTCGTTGCACTTGGTGTCACTTATGTATATTTCACGCGCTTTTTTTTTTCTTTTTTTTTCTTTTTTCCTCGAATTCCGATTTTTCATTTTATTTTTTCACTTGCTCTTTATTCGCGTTCTCTTTCACGTTCGACCTTTCAATTGATTTAATTCATTTACTATCCCGAAATGGCGCATCGATCGCGACCTATTTCGCTCCGGCTGTCCGTCGTTGGGAGTCCTTGACCAAACACAATGATTTTTTTTTACATTACAGAGAAACTCGTACAAATATGTGAACGATCGTATTTTTTTGTTATTTTTTTTTTATTTTATTTTGTTTTTTTTTTATAAATTTGGAACCTTCACACGTCAAGTCTGAATTCCGTATATTTGCGCGGCTCGATCGATCGCAATCGTCTCGTTATTATCGGGGATCGTCGTGAAGTTTTTCTTCAACTCCCAATCGAGAATTCACGCCTAATATCTATATAGAAAGCCCAAATTGCGTTACTATCTTTCAGGCGTCATATTTTTTTTGTTTTTTTTTTAAATTTTTTTATTTTTTTATTTTTTTTTTATACCTCCGGTTTCGACGCTTGCGCTAACAAAGTGTATATTTTTGTGTTTTCTTTTAAACGACACTACCTACGCGGTCAGTCTTTGTATATTTCGTTTTGCTCGTCTCCTTCCACTCTCATTTTTCTCTCCGGTCGCTCGCTTTTTTTTATACGGCTCCTTCCCATCGGTGCTCGTCTTGAGAAAATGGCCTTTATCGTATTATCCACGTTACGACGACGCCGAGCACCAGCAGAATCCCCGTTGTCGTTGATCTCGTTGACGCGTCTGAAAAATCAGGAAAAAAATCCACGATCAATCGTCACCCTCGAGTCACACAAATTATTAGCGAGATTTTTGTTTTTCGCAATTGTTTGTTTTTTTTTATTTGCTTTCTATCACAATTTATTCGATTTTTCAGAAATTAATCTCTATTTTCATATTCGTTTAGTTGTCTTTGTTCGATGTATGATTTATAATTATCGGTTTTATTTTTCAAAATATAAGGCAAAATATTTCTCTTCTTCGATTTTATTTTCAAAGCAATGGAACGGATCCTAGAATATTATTATCATGATGAAAGAATATCGATACTGGGAAAGATGAGGGAAGACGCGAGTCCGCTTGAAACTCGGAGAGGCTTATTTTTGCGGTGGTGTCTGCTCGTATTACGTAACGTTGTAACTGGCGGCGTGGAATATAACAAGGAAATTCTATGTGAAAGCGTTGGTCTTGGCACAAAGTCGTCTTCGATTCCCGATATAGATACTATAGATATGGATTCGCACAAAGGACTCTATAAATGGTCTATTATAGGTTGAGGATTCAGTGATGAGTTCGATATTGCATCTTCATTGTTCGATTTGTGTGCAATATATATATATATAAATATGCGTGTGCATGTACTATATTGCCCAGAAATTCATACGTGTTATGCACTTGCACGAAGAAGAGCGGGGTCGAATGTGCCACTCGTATAAAAAGCGAATCTGCGATAAAAGCGACAGTCCAATTTCTCGGATCGACAGTACGTGCCTACTTTCTTTTTTGTCAATTATCAAGCAGGATCATTTTTTTTGAGCTCGAATATACAAATCGAAGTAACGTTTGTTTGAACAATTCTTTGATTTTATCGCGATCAATAATAATAGGAAAACAATCTGATTTAATAAAATGAATGAACAAAATAATGCTTAAATAAATGATTTTTCTAA
This sequence comes from Netelia virgata, assembly GCA_951802705.1. NCBI lineage: Eukaryota > Metazoa > Arthropoda > Insecta > Hymenoptera > Ichneumonidae > Netelia > Netelia virgata. Next base: position 14,830,910 of record OX637865.1, on the reverse strand, counting down.
CTAATCTCAACTTATCTCATTATTTCGTGTTTAATTGAAATTTAAGGAAGAACTATTTCCCTAGACGTAGCTAAACAAAACTATATATATTTTTATTTATTTAGTTCTGTCTATTGTTTTTTTTTATTGCATAGCGGACAGATAATTTTCTATCATATTTGGATATTCCAGGGCTCGAAAAATCTACGAACTGTACATTACATCGATATATACCGTGAAAATAGTTGTTCGAACAAAAAGCGCGATTTCGCGGTTCGCGTACTCGCGAAATTCATCGGGGCGAATAAGGACGGGATGTAAAGGGTGCCGGGGATTAGCTACTATATATATATATATATATATATATATATATATATATATATATATAAATTATAATGCATATCCCTATATCTATAATTGTGAGCGGTATTACTAAAGTACTCATCTTTATATATACATATATACATACATTATATATATATATATATATATATATATGTATATATAGTCGACGAGTTCGTTTATTCTCCCGCGCGGTCTCCCTTCTCGTCCATTACTCGCTTCACGAGAAATGTATTCTTCGTGCTCGTTCTGGCCTCGTTCATCTCTAATTACGAATCAGAAACAACCCAGGTCGGCCGCAGTTTCTCTTATGCTTTTCACTCTCTCTCTATCTCCTCTCTCTTTCTCATCCCTCGCCCCCCCCCCCCCCCTGCTCTCGTTCTCTCTCTCTCTCTCTCTCTCTCTCTCTCTCTCTCTCTCTCTCTCTCTCTCTCTCTCTCTCTCTCTCTCTCTCTCTCTCTCTCTCTCTCTCTCTCTCTCTCTCTCTCTCTCTCTCGCTGTCGCTCGGTCTACCTTTGCAACTGCGTCAAAGAAGAGCTGCTTCTCTTTCACTCCGTCACTGGAGCGAGAGCATTACAACCCCTTGCCTCTCCGTTATTTCTTCCAGCACTCGAGAGGGTTTCGCTACTTTTCTCTCTGTGCACGGTTCACCGTCGCTTTTACCTTTCCTCGGAGCCACCTCATTTTCCGTCTCGTTCTTTTTTCCCCCCCTACCGCTATCCTCCCCTTCCCGGAACCCTCGGCATCCATCGCTCTCGCGCCAATACAACGACGGGGATTGCGCGGGTCGTCGGACAAGATAGTTTACGGGATTCTTTATTTTATTATTTTTCAAATGTTTCAAACGGTTCAAAAGAATAATCGTGGTTTTTTCTTCTTCGAGAATCATACGATTTTTCAATTGTTTTATTTTATTTATACCCGTCAATAGTACGAAATAGGTTTTCGTTAATTCGAATCGTCTCGACATATTTTACTGGACGATTTAAATTTCCGATTAAAAATCGATCATCGCAAAAATTATTTTTAATAAATCGTGAGGAAAACAAAAATATATTTATCGCAAAATGGATCGAGACAACGATGAACGAACAACGGACGCTTTTTCTTCCGAAAATTTTTCGCGGTAAATATATTTTTGTTTTTGTGTTATTTTTGTGTGTGTGTTTTTTTTCATTTCCGGAAATAACGGACAAATTTATTTCCTTTCGCCACTGTAACGACCCATAACAATTTAATACGAATTTTCACTTAGACGACCCGATATCCCCGTCCTCGCCATCTTCGTCGCTCGCTATCGTTTATTCTCTCGTTCGCTCATCGCTCGGTCTTTTCTCATCCGGGGTGGTGGGGAAGGGGTTGGAGTTTTTTGTTTCCTTTTTTTATCTCCAATGTTATCTCGTTCTGCTCGTCTCTTCATCCGACCATTCGTTTTCTTCTCTTCTTTTAACCCCCATCCCTCTATCGCCAAGAGCCCCCAGTACCGAAGCGAAGGCAGCAGCTTCCTCGGCTATTTTTCCATCAAATGGATGATTTATGAACGCGCGCACGCAGCTTCGTTCAACCTTATATGCATTTATCGTATATTTTTTATTTTCCCGTTGTTTTTTTTTTTATTCAACGCACGAAGACCCGAAGCAGTTACGACGCTCTGGTATTCACGAAAAGAGATGAGCTCTATTCGAGCTCGTTTGGCTCTTCTCTCGCATTCAAATCGACCGCGCACTCACTTCGCTACTCACGCAAATGATTTTAATTGGTGCCATTCCCTCCCTCCCTCCCTCTCTCTCGGCCCTGTCATAAAAGATCGTATACTCATCGAACGATTTTCACTACATACATATATAGATATATTCCGTTTGAATGAATATGTGCGCGTCTGTGTGTGTGTGTGTCTGTGTACATAAAATAAAAATGAATGAATGGCTGGTGGTTCCTTTTATTTTAGTTCCATTTTCTTTTTTCGCTCCGCCTTTTCTCACGATTTCGCGCCACGAGTGCTAAGGGGACGACGAGGAACAAAACAATAAACCACGTCGCGCTCGTCACCGTGGGAGCGACGGATTTTACGACTCGAATGGTCTCTCTTTTGAACGGTGGAAACAAAAAAACAAATACAAAAAACAAAACGAACACAGAGAAAGTTGAACGAACCAACGAAACAAACAAAAAAATTAAAAAGAAGAAAAAAAAACGCTCAAATATGAAATCATCGCGGG